>QJPP01004744.1:0-108069 GCA_003996215.1 Jaltomata sinuosa
ATAAAAGTTGAGAAAAAAGAAAATGAGAATTAAAAAAAAACTGAGAAAAGAAAAAAAAAGAAAAAAGATAAAAAATTAAAAAGATAAAAGAAAAAGAAAAATGAAAATTAAGAGTTGAGAGACAAATGAACATGGAGAGTTATGGTGTAGAGATGTATATGTTCTATACATAAAAAGGAAGGAAAGACAAGTAATCTATACAATCATAAAAGTTCAAGGAATAATACCATTCGAAATTATGAAGTCATTGAACCAATTACGAGAATAGTTAATGGTTCAGTTCTTTACACTTTACAGCTAATAATTCTTGGCCCCCATGATATACTTTATTGTAACTAGAGGACGATGACTTCTAAGTCTTCAAGTCAATTTCCACAAAGACTGCAGGGGTAAAAAAGGACATATGTGATACAGTTTAGATGGAAAATAACTCCCTCCGTTTCATTTTACTTGTCCATCTTAGCAAATCAAGAAAGTTTTATTACTTTTTTTTCCTACTACCTTTAGCATTAAATAACTACATAGAGTGGTAATAAGGGGCGTGCCAAGCTTCTAAGCTAGTTGAACTCCTGAGTTACATCTGTTTCCGTCAATATTAATGTTGAAGATTGCATCATGTGTAACACACACTGCAGAGAATTATTCTGCAAAACCAGTCTGTTCACAAACGAGATGTAACTTCGAACAAATTTCCTAGATAGTGAAGGATTTATGCGTATCTTTCTGCGGTTTCCCATCTCATTCTCCACGAGTCTTTTCATATGACAGAGAAGTAGAAATCGAACTTTTTTCTGTCTTAAAGACAGAACCATGTGTAACACATAACAAAAAGTGGTACTATCTTATAGTTGTTCACAACAACTCAATGATACTAACAACAACAACGTATCCATTGTAATTATTTCCATCAAATTTCCAGCATAGGTCCACAATCCATGTACTGAACTCTTTTTTCTTTTAACTTTGTCAAAAAGAGACAGGATAAAGCAGAACGATTTGAGGTCACTAACGTATCATGTTAATGAAATAAGAGACCAAAGTTATCTTCTTCTTTAACTTTGTCAAAAAAGACAGGGAAAAGTAGAAAAAATTGTGATCATTCATCATCAGATTTGTAAAAGAAACTTGGCTGAAACTCTACTATTTTTTCGTCAAATAAATACGCTTTAGCAAAAATAATGGAGTTTCAACCGAGTCTAGGTGCTGCTTTAGCATCAATCACAATTTTGTTTCTATTTTTTCTGGTTATTCACACAATTACAAAACACTGTTGCCGCAGAGACGAAGACAAGACTTGAATCTTAGTCAGTTCTAAATTTATAATTTGTACATATTAAGTGAATTTTCTTTTACTGTCAGATCAAGAAAGCAAAATCCCCTTTCTCTATGCAGGAAAATTTATGGGACAGATACATTTTCTTGATAAACAGAAAGTAACATTGTGGTTTCTCTAATCATTCTTGGAGTTGCTAGAACAGCTTTCCCAATAGGTGATTATTACCTGATCCAATAGTATAAGCTTTTTCGGCGAATGTGTTTTAATCTCTTGTTCTCAATCATTGAGATTTAATGTTATAAAAATCATCTTAAAGAGAAACAAAATGCAGAAACAGAAAATGTTAAGAAACCGAAGCTAAATTAAGGACGGGAATTAGACTGAAATTTTAGTTTTAATGATTTAAGATGGGCACAAGAAAGAACATCGTAATTGCCAATTCTTGAAAGCTTCAAAGAGATTAATGATACATCTTGCATTAGTAAGATATGTTTATTAGAAAAAGGAACAGATGAAGTTCCTGTGGAAATTGCCTATTCTATACACCCTGATCACAGTTTTAGGTACAGAATTCCAATAAAATTTATCCACTATATAGCTACCCTGTCAAAAACAATTGCTGTAGCTGGATTGCGGTAAATGTCAGTTCTACGAAACAATGTTTGTAACCTAAGATCTATGCACGTATCCTTCTTCTACTTACTCAGGATCAGTTGAAAAGAAGTTGAAACAAAGCAACTTAACTTGAACAACCATTAATGCTAAAATAACACATACAATTAAGTTGCAATCAAGCATATACAAACAAAAAACAGAAAATTAAAAAGCGAAAAACAGAAACAGAAAAGTTCAATCTTCCATTATGTCCGCCATCTCGGCCTTCTCTTCTTTGGCCTTCTCCTTCTGCGGGGAATGATGCCTCCAAAAAATTCCACAAACCATTTTGGCTTACCAGCTTTAAACATGAGGCTCCACATGACAGTTCCAAAAACTAGTCCAAAACTGTAGCCTATGACTACTGATTCCCAGGTGAATCCACTTAAAAAGTATGACTGATCTTCTTCTTCGGGCTCCAATGGTTGAGGAACATGCGATGAATCACTCGTTCCACATTGCTTTGATAAAGGAAGACCACATAAATCAAGGTTGCCACCATATGAGTCATTTTCAAATGTGTTGAATTGTAGACCATGAGGAATTGGTCCAACAAGAAGATTCTGAGAGAGGTTTAAAACTGCCAGAAACTTTATTCTTGTCAGTTCTCTTGGAATCTTTCCTGTGAGCCGATTCCAGGAGAGATCTAATGCTTCAAGCATTTTCAATTGCCCCAGTTCCATTGGAATATCACCTTTGAGACTGTTACGGGATAAATTGAGTAGCCAAAGTGAACCAAGATCCTTTAGTGATTTTGGAATGACACCTTCAAAATGGTTGCTTGAGAGATCTATGGTTGTCATAATTGTGCTGATTCTTTCTAACTCAATATCTTGGCCTTTGATCACCAACCTCACTGAATCCTCATACGAATCTGACATCGTAGATGGTTCCATGTACTTGATCTCTCCTCTGTCTTCGCCATCTAATTTAATCATTGCCTTGAAGTTTCCAAAAACTTTTGGAGGAAGTGAGCCACTGAATTCATTACGAGAAAGATCGAAAATTCGCAACTTGGGAAAGCAAAACTTAGTCTGACAAGTACTTATAGGTCCATGGAACACATTGGACTTTAATATTAGGACCTGCAGTTCTTGAAGTGTTCCTAGCCAATCTGGAAATGTGTCATTTATCACATTACTCCCCAAATCAAGAACTTCTAAACTCTGACACTTGAGCAACAACATAGGGACAGGTCCTTCAAAACGATTACCATTCAAGACAATGGTACTCAATTTAAAGCTCTGTGCACATAATGGTGGAAGACTCCCTGTGAAATTGTTCCTTCTTAAGTCCAGCACTAGTAGATTAGTGAAGCTTCCCAAGCAGCTTGGAATCGAGTTACTGAAGTTGTTGCGTGATAAATCTAGAATGATAAGGCTGCTCATGTTACAAATGGATGAAGGTAGTGGACCCTGAAGGAAGTTAAATTTAAGATCAAGATACCATAAATTATGGTAATGAAATTGCTGTAGGCGGCCTGTTATTGAATTACGTGAAAGGTTTAGGTATGTCAATGAATCCCACCTCATGCCGCTAAACCAGTTAGGGATTTGACCACAAATTTTGTTGTTAGAAAGATCCAAGAACTGAAGTGTCTTTATATTTATCAAGAAATGTGGAAATTCCTTCAGTTCACAAGATGATAAGTACAATTCTCTTAGGCTAGGAAAAGTGACTTTGCTAACATTGATATTGGTCCTCCATGACAGAGGGTTGGAGGAAAGGTCAATCATATAAAGACATTGCATGGTTGCAAGGACATCTATTCCAGCATCACCGGTGATGTTATTTGATGAAAGGTCAAGTTCGGATAGGTTAATGAGATTTGCAATTCGTCGAGGAACAGGACCACTGAGTTGATTGTGACTTAAATCCAAAACCTCTATTTCTGGGTTTGTTTTAAGCTCATTATCTAGTCCACTAAATCGATTATGATGGAGCATCAACTCATAGGAAGGAACATTAAAGACCCAAGAGGGTATCGTGCCATTCAGTGAGTTGTAAAACAAAAGCAAAGTATCTAGCTTTTGATGCATGCTTCCATTGCTAGGTAGTGGACCAGATAGGGAATTACTCGACAAGTCTAACCCTTTAAGTCGTGGCAAGCTTGAAATTGAAAAGGGAAATGGACCGACGAAGCTGTTATTATAAAGATACAGTATAACTAGCTCTTGGAGGTTAGAGAAAACGTCGGGAATTTCCCCTCCAAAGGAGTTAGATGAAAGATCTAAACTTGTGAGCTGCTTCAATTTGGAGATTGTTGAAGGAATATGGTTAGTGAAGTGATTATCACCTAAATCTAACTCCCTAATTTGTGTGAGATTTCCAATGGAATCAGGAATGGAACCGGAGAATTGACATCTATAGAGGTCCAACTGATTCAAGGAACTCAAGGTGCCAATTGAATCGGGCAGCTCACCGGAGATTCCTGTGTATGAAATATCCAACTCCAACAGAGTGTTGCTCGGGTGGATCTTTGGTAAAACTCCTTTGAGAAGATCATTCCAACTCAATTTGAGCCTTTCCAAGTTTGGAAGAAGAAAAAAGCTCTCTGTGAGAACACCTTGCAGATTAGTATATTCAAGATCCACGTACCTTAACGAAGAAGACATATTCACAGGTATGGGAGATGAGATGGTGACAGAATAGAGAGAAACTACCTCCAGATTTGTGAAGTTTTGAAGCAGTGTTTCAAATGTTTTCTGATCAAGTTCACATCCATTATCAGAAAGATCAAGTGAAACCAAATTGGAAAGGTACGAGATTTCTGTTGGGATTTTACCGTCAAAGAAACACTTAGAAAGGTTAAGATGTCTCAAATTCCTCAAGCGGCCAAAGCCATTTGGGATTGAAGAAAAATTGAAGTCATTGTAAGCAAGGTTTAGTGTCTGAAGATGATGAAGTTGGATGAGGCTGCTGTTGGGATGAATAGTTCCATCAAGCAGACTGCAACTAAGGTCCAGGCCGATAACATGACCCGTTAACAAGTCACAAGTGACACCATCCCAAGTGCAACAATCACTACTTTCATTCCAAGAGGTTGTCTTTGGGAAAGTAGTAGTATCGCACCAAGTAGCAGCGGAAGAGGTTTTGATGGAGCGCTTAAATTGAAGCAAAACAAAAGCTTCACTGGGAGAGCAAAGATGATGCTCAAAGGATGAAGAAAAACTTAGAATTAGAAAGACAAAACAGAAAAGTGAATAAAAGAAAAAGAGACGTCCCATTTTCTTCGTTTGTTTGTTTTCAGCAAATAACAGAATGTTCTGTTCTTACAAAATCAGTTATCACAATCCATACATATTTATAGTCGGCCTGTTTCTCGTCATCCTTGTTCGTGGCTCCATCAACATCTCATTCCACAGAGAGACTGACTTGACTTGGGTCAATATTGATAAAGACACACTTCAAAAAAATTCTATAGATTCTTCTAACAAATTTCCAAGATAGTTAAGACTCTGTCATTTTGGTAGTTGTGACTTATAATGTTCAAAACAAAAAATAGAAACCAAAATTGAATGAAAACTATGAAGCGTAAATAAATTCAGTAACCTTAAAAGAAATATTTCCCACATATTCTTCCGGGGATAGAGACAAGTTTCAACTTAAAAGAGAGAATTTGAAGTTGAGATACTGATTCGAAGAGTATGTCAAGTGAAAGAAGATATCACATTGTAGTTACTTAGTGTTAGGTGGGAGATACCAGGTACGTATGAGTTAATCAAGGTTTATACTAATTGGTTTGAATTCCAATGTTAATGAAAAAACGGAAAAAGGTACAAACATGCCCTTGTACTATGCAAAAGTGAGCAGATTCCCTCCGTTAATACTTTAGATCAACCTATGCCCTCACCATTGAATACTTGGTCCATATATGCCCTTATTTTAAACAGTTCTCCCACTTAACCATATTACGAGATTACTTGGTTAATTACCACTAGATTTTGACACGTCTCATAATCTAAGAGACCTAGACTTACCCGGCCTCATATGGAAGCCATATTTGACCCCATCAGTATTGTTAAACATTGCACCATGTAAAATGTCTTTTTCAGAAATTTTCCGCGTGCAGCTGCTTTTAACAATTTCCCAAGTAATGGCAGTTTTAGTGGTCTCTCCACCAAGTTGCCATTTTCCTCACGCTTCAACATCCAAATATGGAAGTGGCTGACCCCCAACTCCCAATAAACACTGCCACTGAAAGTAGATTTCCAACTGGTTTAGCTAATGATACAATATGGAATTTTCAAATGCTTGAACTCATCATGAAAAATGGAAGTTAAGAGTCTCTGAAGTTGGAATTAAGACATCCATTGCACACGCGACTCAGTTTACTCCCTTAAGGCCAATCACATAAATGACGAGACTTTCATTGGAAGAGCAAAGATGATGTACAAGTAGACACACAACGTACACTACATAAAAAATTGTTCACACACTCCACAATGTACAAGTAGACATTCATCTTATATAGTTGTTCACAACAACTCAATGATACCAATTTACAAATTTGGCATAAGCATTACACTTAGATACACTTTATTTTGGGAACTTCTTAATCTAATTAGATAATCTTGGAAGGTCAAAAAAAGTGTAATTCATTTGTTCATTTAATAACTCGACTAACATATTATTACGGAGTATTATTTTTTTTTGTAGTGGGAGGTATAAAGGCATCAAATTCTGAAACAACCTGCTAAACATATACTTGATTCTTAGTTTAAATCTGCCCCTGCATTGTTATGTTCAAAAAGGTGGAGGGGACGAAAAAAACAATTTTAAAATCACTACGGTAAATTAGCAATAATATCCTGCACTTTAGATTTCAGTATTTCTTTGTAATTTCTAGATATTAAAATCTTATCAATCCTCGTTTTCCTCGTTGTGTTTACTAATTTGGTTCATCTAAAACGTTTCGGTGAGGCTGGACGAATTATTGATGAAGAGTAATCACATAGCTAAGCACACATTTACCAAACAGCATAATTTATATGTTTTGGTTTACCTAGCTTAAATCCAGGGCATGATCAAATCCTCAAATTAAAAAAAAAAAATAAACACAGTGCTTTCCTTAATGTTTGAGTTAAAAAAGCCAGAGAGGATAACATTGCTGATTTGTACTCCAATTACCTATCGTGAAACGAGTAATGACTTAGATATTACACCATTCTATTGGTGGTCTAATTTTCCTATTTGTTCCTCTTTGAATCTTTCAGTAAGTAAGTTGCTGCAATTTCTCTAGTGCCACTAGATTTAGCCTTTCGTCTTCCTTTGCGAGGTATATAGAAGACTCCCAATAAAAGAAACACATGTTACCAATAGTCACAAATTGTTACTTATCACTGGTGCATACATTTTGTAAATAAAATTGGAGTAGGCTAATTTACAAACCATCTGTAGTCATCCTGCCCCCTATACTAAAATTTTTTAAAGAAAAGGGGAAGGACTTCTTATTTGACATTTCTTTCGGAGGTTGTCGTCATCATCATCACCATCATCACCTCCATCACCACCATCATAACCACCACCACACTTCCCAAATTAAGGAACAAGAGAAAATTATATCAAGAACGAGCATGCAAGTAGTAACAAGTTACGCAATATTGGGAGGATTTTAATCATACAGAATAACTGCATAAAGAACTTTTACACTATAGGTGCAATTTAATTTATTAAAGCAGGTTATTATTCGATTATCCAGGTTACTATTCAACCAAAGTTTCACAGAAAAAAATAAATAAAGATGAAAACTTAAATTTTGGAAATATCTAGTTTGTGTTACAAAAATATTTCTATGCATACTGAAGATTTTTTTAATATAATTGATTGTACCGATAGCATTAAAAATCGATATTATGTACAACAGTCTTCTAATCAAACCAAAAATAGGTTAACTCAAGTAAGCATTAGCATTAGTAAGAAACAATTATAAGAAGTAAATGAAGAAAGAAGATGTTTTATGAAGTATCACCGATATGGACCTCAATAGAACCTCCATAGTTGTCTTGAATGTCCCGTTGAATTTGTTTGGCGGAATTCACAACAGATTGTGCACAATCCTTTATATCAATTAGAGCAAGTGTGGTTATATCTGCAAAATCTTGAGGGATTGAATCCAATTTCCAGCAACGATCAAGAAATAGTCGTTCAAGGCAGGGAAAGTGATCACTACTAGCTCTCCAGTGTCGGATGTGTAAAAAATTCAGTAGCAAGAACTTCAAGCGAGGAAACCCTTCCTCAGCTACTTCCCACTCGTCGCCTATGAAGGCATCAGACTCCAGCTTAAGGGACTCGAGTTTGGATAATTTACCAACAATGCTCAAATCCTTCAATGGCAAGGAGAAATGTCCGGTAAAAGCTAAGTTCTTAAGGTTTTGTGGAAAAGCACACGGAGGAGGTAGGAGCAAATGTGGTACCAGACTTTTCCTATCAAAACTCATAGGATATTCAACACGAAATTCCAATTCCACGAGTTGATCTAAGTAGCGAAAATCATGCAGGTTCTTGCGACTACAAAAGTCTTCAATGATGCCACGTATTTGCAACTCCTTCAAATTGGGAAACAGTCTAAAGACAGATCCAGTACAGTACCTAGGATTCAATCCAGAGAGACATTGCAAATTTTTTAAAACCAAACTTTTCTCTGTAAGCTCATGATACTGCAAGTAATTCCAGGCCAAACGGAGGTGCCTCAACTGTGGCATCATCAAAATTTCCGATGGTAATATCAAAGCAGTTTTACTTTTAAGGGAATATGCAACGTCAAGTGTAAAAGTTTGCATATAACATAGGCTAAATATCGATGGAGGAATGTCCATTGATGAGGTTACCACTTCTGTGCGTATAAATAACTTCTCTAAGCTAGGATAAAGACGCAAAGCTAGGTATCTCAAGTGAATTAAAGAAAGTATTTCACTGGGAAAAGTTGAAAATCTAATTAAAGAAAGATCTAGTACTCTTACTAGCTTGAAAGGAAACTCCAGCGCATAGCATTGGAATTCACCAAACGTGATAATAGAATGAGCCTCTCTTTTACGGCACCTAGCCAATTCTTCCTCATTATGGATACTGATCCGACCTCGACTCTTGCAAGAACACTGCATGGATTGCCTACACGGATTTTGATCACTCGCTCCTCTGAGAACATTCACAAACTTCATGTTTAGAGCTTCCCTCAAGCAGAGTTCACGGATCACATCGTGCATTTCACAACTCTCTATTTTTCCATCAAATCTCGAATGACAGAAGGAAATTAAACTTCTATCTACAAGATCTGTTAAACATTTTTCTGCCACTTCTTCTATATTTTCCATCTCTTCTACCTTCAAAAATCCCTCTACAACCCATAGCTCCACAAGTTTATCTACAGAAATCAGTTCATCCTCCGGGAAAATTGCAAAATACAGAAAGCACGGTTTTAGGTGAGAAGGCAAGTGATGGTAACTCAAAGCCAACACTCTCATGCATTGGGCTTCAAGATCTGTGCTTACCACTGAACTTACATTCTCGGCAACACTTTGCCACTCCTCCAATGTTTTGCCGATTTTGGAGAGAAGTCCTGCGATCACAACAATTGCTAGAGGCAATCCTCCGCATTTTAATGCAATTTGTTTCCCAAGTTGCTCAAATTCAGGGGGAAAAGAGTCTTGCGCAAAGACTTTTTCATACAATAAACTCCAACTTTCATCAAAATTCATGAGGCGCATGTGATAAGGAGGCTTACCTGAGCTAGCATATCCAGCCACTTCCACATTCCGAGTAGTCAAGAGTATTCGGCTTCCGTTATTACAGTCTGGGAAACATTGTCTTATATCATCCCAAGCTCCTGTAGTCCATATGTCATCAATGAGTACCAAGTATCTCCCGCTTTTTAGAAGCTTTTGCAGTCGGTCTGCTAGTTGATCATCAGGTTCATCACTTATCGAAGAAACAAGGCCTAGGAGTACATTTCTCACACAATACTCTTGTGAAACAGTAACTTTTGCACGAATGCCAAATCGAGACATGATGCATGGATCGTTGTAGAGTTTTGTAGTCAAAGTTGTCTTGCCAATGCCTCCCATACCTACAATTGAGACAACTTCTAGTTCCCTTTCTCCTTTAGCAAGTTGATCCAAAATCATTTCGAATTCAGTTTCATAGCCAACCATCATATTCTCGGGCCGCGCAACAGCATGTTCAGGTAAACTGGCAAGAGAGTAAATTTGTGGTTTTAGATCTTTCATGCTGTCCCATGTTTCCATCCACTGTTTCATGCATTCTACTGCTTGTTCCAAGAGGAAAAAGAGCTCCCACATAGCTATGCTTCTTTCCTCCATATTTTGTTCTAAAAAAACATTTCTTGATCCTGAGTCAACCATATCTTCTGTTGTGTATGCTACCTCTGCGATTCCAACTTCCAAACTTGTTAATGCCTCGAGATCGTCTGTTATATTGCAGGATTTCTCCAGAATAGCTCTGAAAGATTCGAGTTTTTCATAGAACGGTTGCAAATTGCATCGAGTAAGTTCCATTGATTGGTGTATGGTTCTCATAAGACAAGTAATAGCAGCATAAGCCATATCTCTTAATTTTTCTTTTATGTGTGGAGTTTCTGCACAGAAAAGAAGGCAGAATATTTCTCAATATGACAATGGACGAATTGGCACAAGTTGTGTACTTTATCAATTTTAACAAATAGAAAGTACAAAGGTCTTTCTTTTAGCTTCCATCACAAGTTACTAACAGGAAAAAGCAGAAAGATTTGAGGTCACTATCAAATCCTAAAAGTGTCCACTAACCCTATCATGTAAACAAAAGAAGAGACCAAAGGTCTTTCTTTTCCATCACATTTCAATCTAGGTCCGTGTAAAGATAAGGTACCTGAGCCTAACTCAACCTCAAAAGCTAGCTCATGAGGGGAGGATTACCCAAGTCCATATAAGCAGACCGCCAGTCCAATCCCCAACCAATGTGGAACTTTTACCCACTCTAACACCCCGCTTCACGCCCAGGGCCCAAATGGAGCGTGGACCGGGAGCCCAAACAGGGATGAACCTGGCTCTGATACCATGTAAAGATAAGGCACCTAGGCCTAACTCAAGTAGTGCTCCCTACTCTCGTGCATAAACAAGGAAGAATCTTTCAGTATGACAGTGAAAGCATCATCATAAGTTCGTATTCACTCAAATTTAAAACAGAAGAAGCAAAGGATCTTTCTTTTATTTCCTTAATTTATCCATCGGACACGTCGCTGACACAGAATACGAAAAGCATAAAAAAAGATGCCCTTCATTTTCTTTGCTGAAAGGGACTTCCTCTTCACCTTTTCTTTCTGCTTCTCTTTGTCTGTGTTATGGGTTATTTGGAGTATTCTATATATCAATGGGTATTTGTTTAGGATTTGCTTCATTTGTGTATGACTTTGTTGTATGGCTTGTTTGACTTTGACATGCCCCTTTCCTTAGCATGACCGGCCCAGTCTAACGTGTTGGTCTGGGCCGGACCGTAAACAGGCCAGCCTGGCCTGTTAGATAGGTATAGTTTCACTTGTTTAAGAAGATCTGCATCTAAATGCTAATTTCCCATTATACAGAAAGAGGCATTTGATAGTTGATGAATTTCCAGAAGTCCAAATTTCTCAAATAAAAAACAGAAAGAACAAAGTTCCCACTTTACTTCTTTTAACTTTATCAAAAGGACAGGTTAGCAACAGAGAAGAGATAAAAGTTCTCTCTCTCTCTCTTTCCTTTTTCTTTTTTCTCTTTAACTTTGTCAAAAAAGACATGATTCTAACACGAAAAAGTAGAACATTCCTGAGAGTCCCGGCTTCGCTTTCAGTATTTCTTGTATAATTTCTGGATGTTAAAATCTTATCAATCCTCGTTGTGCTTATATGCAACAGATGTGCTCCAGTAAAAAAGTTGTAGTTTACTAATTTGGTTCGCTACTTCCATCGTGGAAGTCATTTTCGTCATTTTTAAGAAACTTATTTTCCTAAAGAATATATTTTCCTAAAATATTCTCAGGCCATGAAAATTATCTCAAATTCATTTTCATGGCCAACCATTATATTCACGGGCCGCCCTGCAGCATGTTCCGGTAAACTGGCAAGAGAGTATGTTTGTGCTTTTAGACCTTTCATGCTGTTGCACCTGTCCGATGTTTCCATCCACAGTTTCATGGTGGAATCAATGCATTCTAGTGCTTGTTCCAAGAGGAAAAAGAGCTCCCACATAGCTCTTCTTCTTTCCTCCACATTTTTTGCTAAAAAAACATTTCTTGATTCTGAGTCAACCATATTTTCGGTTGTGTATGTTAATGCCTCAAGATCGCCCGTTATATTGCAGGATTTCTCCAGAGTAGCTCTCAAGGATTCGAGCTTTTCATAGAACGGTTGCAAATCACATCCAGTAAGTTCCATTGATTGATGTATGGTTCTCATAAGACAAGTTATAGCAGTATAAGCCATATCTCACTCTTTCTCTCCTAATTTCTCTCTTATGTGTATGAGAATGGATGAATTGTCACAAGCTGTAGAATTTCTCAATTTAAAAAGACAGAAAATGCAAAGGTCTTTCTTTTCGTTATTTCTTGAGACAAGTTAGCTTCGATCACATTTCCAGCTTGCTGAAAGGGACTTCCATTTTTAAAATCTTCTTTTATTTTGTCTCTGGCATTGATTTTTATTTTTTCTTTTTCGTTAATGAATGGTTGTTGGAAGTAAATATGGTTGTGGTGGACATATATGGTTCTTGTGTTATCTGATCCTATTTGCAGACGTGAAATTTACAGAGTGATAAAGCGCTGACATGATGAGCGTTGTTTCACAAAGAAAGATGTTGAATGTACAGTGACTAAGAATCAAATATAACTCGTGTAACCCAAGGGGACTATATAGACTTGTTGAATCAGTATAAAAACATTGTGTCTCATTTGCTTACTGCGATTTACTTTATTTTTAGTTTCTATACTTGGTTGAATCCGAAAATCTAACAAGCTGCGTGTAGTGATTAAATTCTGTCTGAAACATTGCTGATTTTTACTCCGGTTTAATTCTGTCTGACACTTGTTATATGCGAACTTCGTCCAAAAGTTAAGCTGTTGTGAAATCTGTGGAGTTATCAGTTCTTACGCCAAATTCGAAGAAGGTTAACTTTGGAATTGCCAAAAAAATAGGTTTATCTATCTGCCTTATGTAACACAGAAACAACAAAGGAAAAAAAAACAAGTGAAACAAGCCATACAGTAAAGGTATACAAAAAAGAAAATTGTCCTATATATTGAAATCAGTGGTGGATAGAGCTTATTAGCTAAGGGTTCAATTGAATCCAGTATTTTTGACACGGAGTATTCATAATTCATAAATATGTGAACCCAATGTAACGTGATAGGGAATCTAATCTTTTTTCCTTTGCAAATATCCATGGCGGACAAGTCACATAATTTTTTTTACTAAGCATAAAGACTTGCTGGTATGAAAAATGGTATGTTATGCAAAGGGAAAAAGAATTAACATGAAAAATGGTATGTTATAGTTTGTGTATTATACATGTCTATTTCAAGCTTAAACGTTGTTACAGAGGATGGAGAAGACTTAAGAAGATATTTTGGGTTAGGTTGCCTATGGAATCAGGAATGGAACCAGAGAATTGACATCCTTGGAGTTTCAAGTGACGCAAGGAACTCAAGGTGCCAATTGAATCAGGAAGCTCACCGGAGATTCCTGTGTATGAAATATCCAACTCCAACAGAGTGTTGCTCGGATGGATCTTTGGTAAAACTCCTTTGAGAAGATCATTACTTCTCAAAATGAGGTTTTCCAGGTTTGGCAGAAGAAAGGAACTATCTGTGAGAACACCTCGCAGATTCATAGGTATCGGAGATGAGATGTTGACACCCGAGAGAGAAACTACCTCAAGATTTGTGAAGTTCTGAAGCATTGTTTCAAATGTTCTCTGATCAAGTTGTAATCCATTAATATACACAGAATTAAAAGAAAGATCAAGTGAAACCAAATTGGAAAGGTATGAGATTTCTGTTGGGATTTTCCCTTCTAAGAAAGAGTCGGAAGGGTCGAGATGCCTCAAATTCCTCAAGCGGCCAATGCCATTTGGAATTGAAGAATAATTGAAGTCATTGTGAGCAAGGTTAAGTGTGTGAAGATGATGAAGTTGGAAGAGGCTGCTGTTGGGATGAATAGTTCCTCTAAGCTGACTAACATGACCGGTTAACATGTCACAAGTGACTCCGTCCCAAGTGCAGCAATCTCTACTCTCATTCCAAGACACTGTTCTTGGGAAATCAATATGTCTGTCTCCATCAACCCAACATCTAAGGCTGTCGGAGATTTGAAAGGATTGCTTCAACTGAAGCAATGCAAAAGCTTCACTCGGAGAGCAAAGATGATGCACAGAGGATGAAGAAAAGCTTTGACTTAGCAACACAAAACAGACAAGTAAATAAAGAAAACGAGGCGTCCCATCTTTTTCTGTTTTGTATTCAGCAAATAACAGAATGTTGTTACAAAATCAATCATCATAATCCATAAATATTAATGTTGAAGATTGCACCATGTGTAACGCACACTAAAAAGATTTTTTCTGCAAAACCAGTGTGTTCATAAACGAGATGTAACTTCTAACAAATTTCCGAGATAGTGATGGATTTACACGTATCTTCTGCCGTTTTCCATCTCCTTCTCCACGAGTCTTTTCAAATGATAGAGAAGAAGAAATCAAACTAGGGAGATTCCAATCCAAACACTGATCATTCAATGGTCCCAAGAGAAAGTAGAAATGTGAACTTGAGACAAATATCTCCTTCATAAATTTCCCTATCCACATATACACAGGACCAACTTTCCTGACTTAAAGACAGAACCATGTGTAACACATAACAAAAAATGGTACTATCTTATAGTTGTTAACAACAACTACATGATACGAACAACAACAACAACATACCCAATGTAATCCCACACGTGGGGTCTTACGAGGGTAGTGTGTACACAGACGTTACCCTTATCTTGTGGAGGTAGAGAGGTTGTTTCCGATAGACCCTCTCTTACAAATTTACAAATTTGGCATAAGCATTACACTTGGATATATACAACATGATAACACTACAACCATTTATTTTGGGAACTTCTTAATCTAAGATAATCTTGGAAAGTCGAAAATGTGTAATAATTTGTTCCTTTAACACATATAGAGAGTCTAAACCAAAGCTACTTTGTTCAGATGAACTCGTAGCTTCTTCACTAGATCCGTCCCTGCATTGTTATGTTCAGCCAGGTAAACGGGACAAAAAAACAACAACTTTAAAATCACTACTGTAAATTAGCAATAATATCCTGCACTTGGAATTTGTCATATATTTCGTTCCTCGAATAATTGTATGCTAGAGCTTCAAAGAATCTCTTCACTATCAAGTCGTTTAAAAGTAACTTATAGGTGACTCTTCATAATAAGTGAAATTAATAACCTGCAAATCAAGATAAACAACTAACCAACTACAACATGTTAAATTATACTGATAGTAGACTTTACATTGTTAGTATATATAAGTTAAATTCGTTTAAACATGAACGGAGTTAAGGAAAGCGAGTAAAATATATTAGAGCACCTGGCTTGAATGCCATTTGGAAAGATAATTTATTTCTCAGTTGGTGTCTGATATTCGCGCTCAAACTCAAGACCTATAGTTAAAAATGAAAAGATCATATTCATCCTACTACAACTGCTCGTAAGACAAAAAGATCTTGAACTACTAAAAGGATGTCTTGTTTTGTATTTGCCTAATTGATGTTGCAAATGGACTCAATCCCAACATTCTAATTTTTGACCATATATTATTGTATGGAAAATCAAGTTGCCAAAACTTAATGGGCTTTTAGAAGCTGAAAAAAAGCCCGGCCCATGTTTAAACAGGAGCCAGCCCATCTGTGAGGCCCATGAAAATTCCTCTTGATTATACCATATACTCAAGAAGCATATAAAGAAAGACAAATGTGACTTGAAGAAATTTAAGTTTACAAGTTATTACTCCCTCGGGAAAATGTCTCAAAACACACAAGCTACGATCGAAATTGCTGTTACACACTCTAACTTTGCGGAGGTCCTATGACCCCCTGGACTATTTAATAGTGTAATATTTAGGGTATTATCAACTTAGCTTGACCACTAAATCACTCAAACTAAAGTAAATGCTTTCACACGCTATCAAAAAGAGGGGTCCGTTCTCATTAATGTTAATTTATCTTCCATTAACCCTAGAATTTTCTTAAAACTCTCTAACTTTATCTTCATGATTATTGATCAAATAACACAAATCATTCCAATTTCATGTGATTTTTACTTTCAATCTACTATTTTAAAGTTGCTGCTTATACGTGTGTTCACTTGCATGTCCATCTATGCTAATAATACCCACAATATTACACTATAAAATAGTTAAGGGGACCCCCACAAAGTTAGAGTGTGTAACAGCAATTTAAGCCATAGTTTAGGTGTGTCTTGAGCTATTTTCCCTTACTCCCTTTGTCCCATATTAGTTGCTCACTATACTAAAAATAGTTGTCCCATATTAATTGACCACCTTACTAAATAAATAAAGCATTAATTAAAATTTTCCCATATTACCCTTGCAATTAATTCATTTTGAAAGTGTTCACATTTGTTTGTAAAGTTCCAAAGAAGTTTTTTAAAGGGTAAATTAGTAAAACAAGCTTCTTATTTATTATTTCTTAATATGCATGTAAAAGAAAAGTGTGCAAATAAAATGGGACGGAGGGAGTACATGTTTAAGAAAAACATTATATTCCCTCCGTTCCATTTTACTTGTCATGTTTTATTTTACGCACTCCTTAAGGAAAAACATTAACTAGAGGGAATTTGACTAAATTATCTTTATTTATTACTTCTCTCAATTTAATATTTCTCTCTTTTGCACCACATTAATATTTCTCCATTTTATGATTATGGATAAAAATGAAAACAAACAACTAATTATACCTTAATTTTTTAAATATAACAATTATATTGTGGATTGTCTAGTTTTAGTAAGGACGACAAGTAAAGTTATTCAGAGGGAGCACATAATTGGTTGGATTACTAAAAATGAATTTAAGAAGTAAATAAAAGTGTCTAGTTGTTGGCAGTTGTACCCAACATGCTAGAAAGTGTTGCTTGATTAATTGCCTAGCTAATTATATATCCTATTACTATAAAATACTTTATTTTCCCTTTTCTTTAATTAGCTTCTTCTAATGGAAATGATTCGAACTCGAAATATCTGATTAAGGGTGGAGGGATCTCATTAGTTCACTATATTTTTTGATGGTTATTCTCCTTTTTCTAACCCTCGGAAAGGGGCAGAGCTCGGGTTTGATAGGTGCAGTTTTGACTCAAACCCTATATTAATATTTAAAAATTCACTTGATATGTATAAATAATTTATCAAAAATGCAGTAAGCTGTGTTTTCTAAAATTCAAATCCGATAAATTCAAAATCCTAATCCTGTCTCTGCTCTCAAAGGCATATCCAAAATTTTATGTTATGGGTTGTGAACTTATTGTCGAACTCATAGCTCATTTTAATTAATTAATTTGCAATTAGATATTTATGCGTATTTAATAAATTTCACAATAATAATATAGTACAAAAGGACTATAGAATCATGAGTAAGAAGTGAAAAGTGGGGCCATCAAAGGCATCATCACGAGAATACAAGTTATTGATGACCTACCAAACCAACAAGTACATTGGCTATAACTAATGAGAAAACAAAAATAAAAACATACGTGGAGTTAGGATTTTAAGTTTATGAGTTCAGAATTTAACGCTTTTAAGTTATTGAGTTTTTGAATTAATAACTTGTATATATTAAGTAATTTTTTTAAACAAATACAAAATTTTAAATTAAAAATACTGATTCCCCAGAACTTGTACCTTAAAAACTAGCCCCGCAAAAAAAAAAGTGTCTCTGGATGTCTTCGGATATTTTTCAGAAAATGTTCTTCAATTTTTCATATTCGGTTAATCTAAATTTTTTGGAAAATATTTTCTTTAGAAAAAATAAATACCTTGAAAATGATAAAATGACTTTCCTAGTGGAAGTAAGGAAAACAAGTTTCACGTATGATATTTCATACTGATTGTGTCATCTCCTACCCCTCCACACCTCGTCTTCACCCTCGCAGTCCCCATCTCCACCACCCTACGCCCCTACACCTCCACTCTCATCTCTCATAATATATGTCTAACTTATACTTTTTTAAAAATATTTTTTTAATTTTCTTATATGTCTAAATTATATGCAAATGCTTTTAGAATATAAATATTTTTTTTTTTTTTTTTTCCCACACCACCCCAGAAAGATCAATGGTGCTCCCATTTATGCCCTCTGGTATATGACTCGGTCCTCAACCTACCGGTTGATGATGGAAATGCTACCAACCACTTAATAAAACCTCACTTATCATATTTTTTGTTTACCCCTATCGAACACAAAAAAGAAAATATTTTTCCATAAAAAGCATTTTCCTTTCATACCCTCTATAAATCCTCTTTTCTTCCTAACTTTCTTACCATACCCTAAAACTCCACTTAATACTCGGACAAAAACACACATCAAACTCCAAAAATTAGCAAAAACTCATCAAGAAAAAAAAAGACAAATTCTCTCTATTTCTTTCTTTCTTTTTTCTATGATTAATTTTGATTCAAAGAGAAGATCAAAAACACACACAAATCAAGAAAAAGATCATCAAAATCTTGATTCAAACAAAAGCAAGAAGATGATGAAGAATCATAAGAAGAATATTGAAAGAAGCAAAAGGGAAAAGAAATACCCTTTAATTTCTTATGAAGAATTGCCAGAATACATGAAGGATAATGAGTTTATTTTGAATTATTATAGAGCTAATTGGCCTCTCAAACAAGCATTTTTCAGTATTTTCAGTTGGCATAATGAAACTCTTAATGTTTGGACGTAAGTATCTCATTTCATTTTATTTGAGTTTTGCAAATTAGCTATGAAATTTATCGCTAAATAGCTTGTAGCTAACATAATTTTTATTTAATAAGAATTAGCAATAAATTGTGTTGTTTAGCTACAAAATTTGATCATTAACTCTTGCTCTTCTGGTAGTGGATGTAAAATATTTTCACAGTCAAGATATTTAAGGCAAATTCATGATAATTAGTTGAAATGGTAACTAACTTAATATCGCAGGTTAAAATTCACTGATAATGAAAGAATTTTTACGTCGTCAGTATATATAATACATTGCTCTTCTTCTTCTTCTTTAATTTAGATTTTTTAATAGTTGAATTTATTTAGCTGGATTTTTTAATTTATTTTTCTAAATGAGATTACTTGTGTTTTTTTCCAGGCATTTAATTGGATTTATTCTATTTATGGTATTAACCATAGCTAATGCAGAGCATTTATCTCAAATTGCTGATTTTATGACCATGTTTATCCGGTATGTGCCTAATTACTTGAACGTCCTTTGTTAGAAAATTATATTGTGTAAATATACATAATATATATATATATATATATATATATATATATATATATATATATATATATTTATATATATATAAAATCTTGATTTTATACTAATTCAAATTAATTATAATGTGTTATCTTAATCAAAAGTCTCAGATTTGAGCTTAGTAATTGAGTCGCCTTTGGTAGAGAGTGTTTTATCCACATAGAGAGACTTCCTATTACGTATCTGGATTAATCGGGTCAAAAAAAGGGTAATCAAAGATCTCGATTTCAAGCCTTGGAAATTGAGTCACCTTTGCTAATTAGGAGCGCTTTACCCGGCCCCATATATAATGGGACTTCCATCGCAAATTCAGATAATTAGTCGAATCCTAAAAAGGTAATGAGAGGTTTTAGATTCGAGCTTTGAGAATATAATTAAATCGCCTTTGATAGAGTTCTAGGGAGGGACTTCTCATTGCGAATTCATATTAATCGGGTCCCACGACAATAATCAAATATCTCTTTGATGTGGCAAACTTAAGTACGTTAACAATTAAACATTTTGTTAAAACCAATGCAATAGAGACATCTAGAGGTGGTCCATTAATATTTGATGGATGAAAAAATGTTGGTTAAAAGGACACTTTATCAACTCCCAACTACCTTCTTTAAATGTGTGCACATTTATTTCTCTTGATATTTTCTTGGTGATATTCTGATATATTTTTCTTAACAAAAGATTAAAAGAAATAATTAAAAATGAAGTCTTGTTCTTTTAAAACGTCTAATACACATTTTTGCGAATTTCACAAAAATTCCCTTTGATGTTGATTAGGCCAACTATCAGTTGTTCCTTTTTCCTACTTGGACTATCGCCATCTACTCAACTAGGTGTTTTAATACATAGATGGGGAAAAGGGGTAGATAGTGATAGTTCAGGTAAGAAAAGAGAACAACAGATAGTTAGTTGAGATGTGATGAAACTCGCGAAAACGTGAAAGTTCAGATGTGTTTTTTTTATCATTATCTCTTCTGTATATTGGTAGTAATTATCATTGTCTAAGATGAAAATTTTGTTGGCAGCAGAGATAAACAAAACAATATAATATGAAGAGAAAGAGAGAAAGATGAACGTCATTTCCATTGCTTTTAGAAAACCAGCGTACAAGACTTTAAATAGTACTTGAAAAGCAACAAACCTAGAGAGAAAATAGGGCACTATCCCATGACCTGCTAACTACTAACTTCAACTAAATTAGGACTCCTAATGCTAGTAAACTGAAGCGTAAAAGACTCTTAAAAATACTGACAGTAACTTAATGACTTTTGAATCAGTCAACTAACACTCCCCCTTGATTCAAAGTCACACACTCCCAACTGCAACCTGAAAAATTCATGCTTAGCTTGAGGAAGAGACTTCGTAAATATATCCGCTGCTTACTCGTTTGTGCCGCAGAATTTCAGCACTATTCTTCCATCAGCTACCAACATCCGAATGAAGTGATATTGCACATCAATGTGCTTAGTTCTCCCATGAAAAGAGGGATTCTTAGCCATAGCAATTGCTGATTTGCTATCAGAAAAAATCTCAGTAGACTCCTTTTGCTTGTAACTAAAATCTGCAAGTAGTTTCCGAAGCCATAAAGCTTGTCGTGCTGCTAAACTTGCTGTTGTATACTCTGCCTCAGACGTCGACAGAGCTACTGTCTCCTGCTTCTTTGAACTCCATGTCACCGCTCCAGAACCAAAGCTGAAACAACTACCAGAAGTGCTTTTTCGATCGTCCAAGCAGCCTGCATAATCACTATCTGTAAAGCCAACCAATCTGAAATTTGGTACTTTAGAATACCAAATACCAAAGTTTGTCGTTCCAGCAACATACCGAAGAATTCTTTTTGCAGCACCAAAATGTTGCTTTGTCGGACTCTGCAAAAATCTGGACACAACACTAACAGAAAAAGCAATGTCAGGTCTAGTGTGCGTTAGATAATTTAAGCCACCAACTAGACTTCTGAACAATCTCGGATTTGCTTTCGCAGTTCCATATGCACGCTGCAACTTCTCGTTGATATTCATCGGTGTAGCTGCTGCTTCACAATTCATCATATGGAATTTTTCCAAAAGATCCTCTGCATATTTCTTTTGAGAAATAAAAATTCCATCGTTATCTTGGATTACCTCAAGCCCCAAAAAATATTTCAGTAAACCCAAATCAGTCATCTCAAAGTTTCTCATCATACTGGACTTGAAATCATCAACTAAAGACTTTGAGGAACCAAAATAAATCATATCATCAACGTAGAGACAAACAACCAAAAATTCTCCAGTACCTTGCTTCTTCAAGTACAATGTGGGCTCATTTTCACTTCTTGTGAATCCGCTATCTTGAAAGAATGAATCAATCTTGTTGTACCATGCACGCGGAGCTTGCTTTAGCCCGTAAAGAGCTTTTCTTAACTTGTAGACTTTGTTCTCATTGCCATCAATAACAAAGCCCTGAGGTTGTGAAACATAAACCTCTTCTTGTTGTTGCGAATATCCTTTTGCCACGAGCCGAGCTTTGTGCTTTTGAATGCTCCCATCTGCATTGCACTTTGTTCGAAACACCCACTTGAGCCCTATCACGTTCCTTCCTTTAGGTGAATCAACTAACTCCCATGTAGAATTTCTTTCAATTGCTTGCATCTCTTCTGCCATAGCATTCTTCCATTCAGATTGTTTTGCCGCTTCTTCATAACAAACAGGATCTGAAACAAGCAAAGCAAATTGACAAGAAGTATTTACATTGTTAGGATATCTGGGATTTGGTTTCTTTTCTCTTGTTGATCTTCTTAGTGGAATTGGCTCCTCAGAAGACTCGTCAAGTGCTGCAGCTGTTGTCGGTGCACTAGATGAGCTAACTGGTGAACTTATGGGAAAGGAATCGGGCGAGTTTCCTGGAGTAGGATCTGCTGCAGGTTCTTCATCAGTAGATAACAATTGGATATTTGACCTCACATTCCCAGAACTACAGTTCCAACATGCATCCTCATTAAACACAATATTTCTACTTATAATCACTTTGCCACTTATGGGATTGTATAGACGATATGCTTTGGATTGAAGACTATAGCCAACAAAAATACATTTTTCAGATCTTTCATCAAGCTTTGAATGAAAATTAACCAACGCATATGCTATATAACCAAAGATTCTTAAGTGGCTTACCCGTGGCTTCTTACCATTCCAAGCTTCAAGAGGTGTTGTGTTCCAAACAGCTTTTGTTGGAGAGATATTCAAAAGATAAACAGCGGTTGCAACAGCTTCTCCCCATAAGTAATCTGGTAGGCCCTTTGCTTTCAGCGAGCTTCTAGCCATTTCCACTACCGTCCTGTTCTTTCGCTCGGCCACACCATTCTGCTCCGGTGTGTATGGTGTTGTAAGTTCCCTGCGAATTCCATTCTCATCACAGAACACATTAAATTCATTAGACAAGAATTCACTGCCTCTATCAGTACGGAGTGATTTTATCTTCCTGCCACTTTGATTCTCTACAAATGCTTTAAATTTCTTGAAATTCTCAAAGGTTTCTGATTTGAATTTCAAGAAATAAACCCAACTAAAGTGGCTGTAATCATCAGTAAACATCAAAAAATACCGACTTCCACCAAGGGATTCCATTTTCATTGGCCCACACAAATCAGCATGCACAAGTTCAAGACAAGATGTAGCCCTCCATGATTTTCCTACTGGAAATGATTTTCTAGCTTGCTTCCCATAAATACATCCTTCACAAAAGTCAAGTTCATTGATTTTTGGCAAGCCAATTACCATATCTTTTTGAACCAATAGTTTCAACCCATTAACATTCAAATGCCCATAACGTAAGTGCCACAAATTAGTCTCATTCTTTCCTTTGACAACTAAGGCAGTTCCAACATTTGAAATATCAAGGGGAAACATTTTGTTTTGAGTCATAGGCACACGAGCTATCGTGCGTCCAGATTTCTTGTCCCTAATGTCACATGCATTATCATCAAAAACAACTGAGTACCCACTAGTCATCAATTGGCCAACACTTAACAGGTTGTGAGCCAAAGTGGGAACATATTGCACGCCATATACAAGTTTCACATTACCTTGGACAGTTTTTATCTCAACAGTACCTTTTCCTTCAACATGCACTTGTTTGTCATCTCCTAGCCGCACCTCACTTTTCTGAGACTCATCAAGATCTCTAAATAGAGACTTTGAACTTGACATGTGATTGGAGCATCCACTGTCAATGAACCACACAGCATTCACACTTTCAGTTATTGGGGAATGAGCCATAAACAACTTACTTTCTTCTTCCACATTTTGTGTGAAATTAGCTTCCTTCTGCTCATCTTTCTGCTTCGTCCAGCAATCAACTTCTTTATGGCCAAATTTCTTGCAGTATCGGCATTGAATTGTGCTCTTGTATTGACGTGATTCACCAAACTGGTTTCTACCTCTGCCACCACCACGACCTCGGCCACGAAAATTGCCTCTGCCATGTCCCCGTCCTGCTGAGTTTTCTGCTTTTCCCTTGTAAGAGAACTCCTCCTTTACCTGGAATGCCTTCTCTTGAACTTTCTCACGGGACCTATTTAGCCTATCTTCATGAGCTAGCAAGGAACTCATTAATTCATCAAAAGAATAGGTAGATAGGTCCTTAGATTCCTCAATTGCAGTAACAACATGCTCAAATTTGGTGGTTAGGCTTCTCAATAATTTAGACACAACAATCTGATTGTCAATTTTCTCACCGTAGGACCTCATCCTATTAACAATAGCAGATGTTCTAGACAAATAGTCTTGCACAAATTCATTTTCATTCATGAACAATGTTTCAAAATCACGTCGGAGAGTTTGTAATTTAACAGCAATTACCTTGTCATCACCAAAGTACTCTTGCTTTAGGATCTCCCATGCCTTTTTTCAAGTCTCAAGAACTATGGGATGTAGTTGAGACTGGAATTCCGGAAGGAAATGCAAACCAACTGAGAGAACATCAAAAGAGAGACTCAAAAGCTCTGTTCATGATCCAGCAAGCGCTTCATGATGACATAGCAGAGATAAACAAAACAATATAATATGAAGAGAAAGAGAGAAAGATGAACGTCATTTCCATTGCTTTTAGAAAACCAGCGTACAAGACTTTAAATAGTACTTGGAAAGCAACAAACCTAGAGAGAAAATAGGGCACTATCCCATGACCTGCTAACTACTAACTTCAACTAAATTAGGACTCCTAATGCTAGTAAACTGAAGCGTAAAAGACTCTTAAAAATACTGACAGTAACTTAATGACTTTTGAATCAGTCAACTTGCTCTGATACCAAAACTGTTGGCAGCAGAGATAAACAAAACAATATAATATGAAGAGAAAGAGAGAAAGATGAACGTCATTTTCATTGCTTTTAGAAAACAATAGTACTTGGAAAACAACAAACCTAGAGAGAAAATAGGGCACTATCCCATGACCTGCTAACTACTAACTTCAACTAAATTAGGACTCCTAATGCTAGTAAACTGAAGCGTAAAAGACTCTTAAAAATACTGACAGTAACTTAATGACTTTTGAATCAGTCAACTAACAAATTTTGAGTTTTGATTCAATCTTGCAGGAATTTGCCAACGAGTGGAGATGCAAACATCTCTCACAATTCAAAAGTTTTTCCCCAGGTGAGTCACTTGTAATGATATGCTATAACCGGTTAAATTGCACTGATATCATGTACACTAACAAAAAAGACAGGAATCAACTACTAAATCCGTCAATAATATGTTGTTAAATAGCCTGTAGCTAACATGATGAAGACAATTTTTTATTGTTCAGCAACAGAAGTTGTCTGTCGCTAATTTCTTTTTTGTAATGATAAAAGTTATTTACATTATCGGTGTGTTTGGCTTTGTATCTTACAGGGAGAAAACAGCAGGCTAATTGACCAACACTTACAAATGGACATCACATTATCAGAAAGTGCAACAAATGAAGCAACTTGGCCATTCTATGTATTCTTAGTTGGTGCAATGTTCTGTCTTTTATCAAGCAGCATTTGCCATCTCTTCTCATGTCATTCACAAAAATTGAACCTTTTCTTGGTCCAAATGGACTATGTTGGCATCACAATCATGATCATCACCTCATTCTTCCCACCAATGTTCTATATCTTTCAATGTTCACCACACTGGCAAATTGTTTATCTCACTGGGATCACAATCTTGGGAATTTGCACTATCATAATTCTGCTCTTCCCCGTGTTTTCGACCGGGAAATATCGGTCATTTCGGACCGGACTCTTCATGTCCATGGGTTGTTTTGGCCTCTTTCCTGCAATTCATGCACTTGTGGTGAATTGGAGTGATCCTATGAGGAATCTCACACTTGCATATGAATCCGCAATGGCGTTGTGTTACATAACAGGGGCTATCTTTTATGTTACTCGTGTACCGGAGAAATGGAAGCCTGGATTGTTTGACCTAGTTGGTCATAGTCATCAAATATTTCATACATTTGTTATTTTTGGTGCATTGGCACACTATGGCGCGGCAAGGATTTTCTTGGACTACAGGACTCGATACGGATGTGACAATAGATAGGAGATGAATGATGCATTTTGATATGTGTGTTATGTTTGATACATGTAGGGACCGATATTTTGTTATGTATGAAGAGCTATGTATAGTCAGAGACGGATCTAGGGCATGTTCTATGGTGTTCGACTGAACTCATTGTTTTTGGCTCGAATCATGTATTCGTGTGCCAAAAAACTAAAAACGTATACATATGATAAGATCATGCTCATTCCGACCAAGTTTACTACATCTTTCAATGTTCACCACACTGGCAAATTGTTTACCTCACTGGGATCACAATCTTGGGAATTTGCATTATCATAACTCTGCTCTCCCTCGTGTTTTCGACTGGAAAATAATTGGTCAATGTGTTATGTTTTGACACATATAGGACCTATACATGTTTAACTGAACTCATTAGGTTCAACTCGAACTATGTAAACATATACAAATTTGAGTGGAACTTAAATTTGTTGCATTTGACACAAGCTATCTCTAACATTGAGGTTTTTGGGAAAATCTATTTATATATATATATATATATATATACCAAGATTTTAATAACTTTCTTCAAGGTTTTTGTTGCAAGACTTGCCTTGCCACAAATCCTAACAGATCGTCAGGACTTTAGTACAAATTATATTGTAATTTTGGAACAAATTATTTACAAGTCCTGACAGTTTGCCAAAAGGATCTTATGGATGGGCGACTTGCCTTGCCACGAGTCCCAGTGGATCATCAGGATTTTAGTACAAATTATACGATAATTCTAAAATAAATTATTCACAACTCTCGACAGATTTCAACAGACGTTTCTCATTTTACCCTTAAATAAAAGCTTCTATAACTGCACAAATGTTATGACATGTTTACCGTCACAAGTTTTAAAAGTTTAACAACCTCAAAAATGCTTATGACAAATGTTTTAGATCATAAATTTCGAAAATCTTCATTTTTTCCCTCAAACACTATGCCGATTCAAACTATATCACATAATATTGTCGGTGTACGTACATAAATTAAATCCTTAATTAATTCATTAGTCATCGTGTTAGATCATTATAACAAAGGTGATGTGACCTTATTATAAGAAGGTACAAAATTTCAACATCATAATTTTAATCTTTGCCTAAAATTGGTAACACTAATTAATTAGATACTTTATTGTAAGTTTTGACAAATTTTTCTTATTATTATTTACGCGTTTTTTTAATTCACATGTGAGATAATTAATGACAAAAATTAATTTGTAGTAGTAATTATATATCTTAAGATTTGTTTTTTCTGTTCTATGTATGGATACTATTTATATACTTATTAAATATGAAATTCTAATATTGATAATATACAAGCTGTTTGCTGTTCTTTTATAACTATGTACAAAATGCATTAATAATTAGTACTTTTTTATTAATAAGATTATTTTAGGATACTGTTCACATTTAACTTATATCGACCGATAATATAAATAATTTTTACACAATCATTATATTTTAACTTGTTGTAGCAGCTAATTAACCTACTTTATTTCCCAGGTTACCAATTTTTTTTCATTGACAATACCTAGACTATAGTTATTTTTTATTTTTTTTAAAACAAAAAAAGCGTTATTACATCGTCGGAGGGGAAAGAAAATAAATGCTTTGCTACTGATGGAGTTTGAACTTTTCATCTCAATTATTGACGGATTCAGGATTTAAAGTTTATGATTTTTATAACGATTTCAAGTTAATATACGATAATAACTGGGTTCAAAGTCAAATATTTATAAATATTTAATACATATTTAGGATTTGAGCAAAAGCTACCGATTTTCCGTGAACTAGCACACAACATGTTGGGTCCCCCCTGACCTCAACTGTAAAAAGCAGGGAGCTGATCTAACCATCAACCCTGACTATAATTGTCTTTAGGTTACCAAATCGTGTAAAAATTCTTTTACATTGTTTAAATATAGAAATTAAACTTAAAAAAAAAAGAATAAAGGGTCAAAAACACACTTAAACTATTCCTCTTGAGTTTCATACCTGAAGTACTGAGAGTATGAGTTTCTTACCTGAACTATTAAGAGTATGAGTTTCCTACCTGAACTATCACTCAATGATTGACGGAACACACTAGACGCTAACTAGACCAAATATCTGTCTACAAACTCTTTTAGGCGCATTTGGCCATTAAATCTTCGTTCATGTGACATGTATAATAATGGCTCTGTATAGCTAACACGTGGAAAATAATGTTTTGGAAACCACGACGAAATTGTAGCTTAATAGTAGAAAAGAAGTCGGATGATATCGACGCCATGACTGTGACGAGACCAAGGTTGAGAAGGTGGAGAATAAGATGTTGGGATGAAGAATAAATTAATTAACACGATGATCATTTTTTAACATTTAACTTTAACTTTTAACCTAATAATAATTCATTTAACTTTTGCTACCGTGGAATTGTTTTTCCACATGGATTGCCACATGGCAGAATTTTTAAACACTCAAAGAGAGAGTGTAGTACACACCAAATAAATATTAGTTGAGGTGTATTTTACTAATCATTGGGTGATAGTTAAGGTAGGAAACTCGCACTCATCAATAATTCGGGTATAAAACTCAAAAACTGAGAATAATTTAGATATGTTTTTAATTTGACCCTTCATAATCACTCCTAAAAAATAAAGAAAATGTAAGATGCATATTATTTAAGCAAATGTATTAGACTATATATATTAGTATCATTTTCTTCAATCTTCATCATATTCATCACTCAAATCATAGTGAATTAATTAAACTAAAGAAGTTAGCAATGTGTGCTTATTATTCCAACTGCATAACCCCATTGTTTGCTTTTTTTTTCATTTTTTATTATCTTTTTCTACTTCTCTTCATTATTAAATCATCAAACTTATATTCATTCCATCACTTTTTTCCCTTTCTCAAAACTACCCCCTTAAATAACAACAAAGAAGAAAATCTTGCTACTCATTCTAAGGTACTTTTTTATGATTATTTTTGACTTGTTGATATATGGTTATGGTTATGGTTTATTGCTACTTTATGGATTTAGAACTGTATTGTCTAACTTCATTCAAAAATGAATTTAACTTAATTATTATAAAATTATAATAGAAATTATGTTTGAATTTGATCATTTCTTAGATTCTATTGAATTATACCGAATCTAATTTTTTTCATTTTAAAGCGAAAGAATTACCTTATAAAATGTTTTCTTTTTTAGTTTAATATAAGTTCAATTCATTAGAGTTGGTATTTTATAAACTCACATAATATCTCGAATGATGATGAAGAAGAAATTGTTATCAAACAATCTCCTGAAAAAAAATACTACAAAAAAATAAGAATTTTAATGATGGACAATTTCAGTCGCTAAGCAACAAAAATTCGTTGCTAATTATACTCAACGACGATCATTGTTTGATTATCAAAACATCTCGTTGTTACTAGCTATTTTGGCGATGAATTTTGTTGTTATTTTCTATTTGTTTATTTATTTTTGTAGTGTGTCAACCAGCTTCAACATTTCTATTTCTTTTTTTAAAAAAAATTCTATTTTCTAATGAATTTTAACAGAAGAGCAATTTACAAAGAATTGAAGAAGATTTAGCCAGAGCAAGATCAGCAATTTGGAAAGCTATTCATTCAAGAAATTATAAGTCTGGTAAAGAAGAGAGGTTCATTCCAAATGAATCTATTTACAGAAACTCATATGCCTTTCATCAGTTAAGTGTTGGATTCATTCCGTAGAGTTTAACTTCAATACATCGATAAATATAGGTTTTTCTTTTTTAACGTTGTCAAATTACCTAAAAGATCATTAATTCAAGCGTTATAATTCCTACACATATAATTAATTAATTAATTCTTGCATAACTTGTCTTCGAACCAAACGACCCCTTTATGTTTCATTTATTAATGTAAATAAAAATCTTGCATTAATTTATTGTAGGAGTCATATAGAGATGGTGAAAAAAATTCAAGGTGTGGACATACAAAGAAGGAGATTCTACTTAATTAATTTGTATATGTCTAAATACTTAACCACTGGAATTAGCTATAAACTTCGTCGTTAATCTGTCTCTAAATTGCTCCTATCTAGCTAACATAAATTTTTGATAATAGGATAAGCAACAGATTTTGTTGTTTAACTACAAATTTATATGTAGTATGTTGCTACTTCCTATTTTTTATTTATTTAGTAGTGATTATTTATATAAAAATCTTGCATTTTTATTGTAGGAGTCATATAGAGATGATGAAAAGATTCAAGGTGTGGACATACAAAGAATGAGATTTTCCATTGATACACAATGGACCTATGAAAAATATATATGCAATTGAAGGTCATTTCATTGGTGAAATGGAGAGTAAAAATAGACCTTTTTTAGCTTCACATCCTGATGAAGCTCATGCATTTTTTATACCAATTAGTGTTAAATATATTGTTCAATATGTTTACTTGCCAATTATCAAAAAATATTTTAGAAAAAAACTTCAAAATATTGTTGAAGATTATATTCATGTTATTGCTAACAAGTATCCTTATTGGAACAGAAGCAATGGTGCTGATCATTTCTTGGTTTCTTTCCATGATTGGGTAATTATTTTCTTCCTTCTAGTACTCTACTACTTTTCGTCTCAAATATTTGTCGTTCTGGCGATCTGAATTTATTTCAAAGAAATTTGACGGTTTTTTCTATTAACGGTGGCATCCAGACATGTATTGGAGGTCAAGGTATATGCTCTTCTCTTTGTAATAATCTTTTTTGATATATTTATTGGTAGGGGTCGAGCTTAACCCCCCCACCTCCAATACGGTGGACTTGTTTCTAAAGAGAAAAATAAAATGGTTGGGTCCAGGCAAATTTGCGCGCACGCAGAAAAAGAAATCACTTAGTATGTTCTGTTGGGATTTAAACCTTGATCTCCAAGATTTGGAGTGCATTCATCCAATGGCAAAATATATTAACATTTTTGAAAAATATAAAAGAAATGATTTATCCTCCTTTTTCCAAATCTAAAAGTGTTATTTTAATTAGTGGAGTGCTAATTGGGGTGGAGCTATTCTTGTTCAAAGGGAATCAATTGAACACCCTTTTCCCGGAAAAGTATTATGTGTAGATGGGAAATTTTGTATAATATGTAAACCCCTCCTTATTACTTACCTAAGGCTACTTCAGACTAGGAGTCAGACCTTAGACTTTTGATTAAGCATGAAGGCATATCTATCACCTGACCACAACCTTTGTTGGTTCAAATCATGTTGACTTTCATTTATTTGAGCACTAAAATTCTATAAATCGACAGTGTAAAAATGTAGTTTAACTTATCATAACATGTCGTTATCTATATTTTTATATCACGTTGCCAATTAATGTTTACCATAGATTTGCTTATAAACCTTATGAGTAAACTGATCGTAAAAAACTCACTTCAGGCACCACTTATTTCCAGTAGAAATCCAAAGCTCTTCAAGAACTTCATCAGAGTATTATGCAATGCCAATACTTCAGAAGGATTTCAACCAGAAAGAGATGTCTCAATGCCTGAGATTTATGGATTATCAGATATTGATGTAATACCTCCAGACCATGGCCTAAATCAGAAAAATTGATCGATTCTTGCATTTTTTTTCTGGTGGATCACATGGTTATATAAGAGAAGTGTTATTCCAACACTGGAAAAACAAAACCGATGAAATTCGTGTGTACGAGTACCTTCCGGAGGGTCAAAATTACACGAAATTAATGGGACAAAGCAAGTTTTGCTTAGAACCAAGTGGATATGAAGTTGCAAGTCCAAGAATTAGTGAAGCAATTTATGCAGGATGTGTTCCAGTAATAATATCTGATAATTATTTCTTACCATTTAGTGATGTTCTTGATTGGAGTCAATTTTCAATCAATGTTCCAGTTGAGAAAATACCAGAATTGAAGACAATTTTGAAAGGGATTTCTTGGAACAAGTACTTGAAATTGCAAAAAAATGTGAAGGAATTGCAAAGGCATTTTAAAGTGAATAGGCCTGCTAAGCCATTTGATGTAATTTACAATGTGCTTCATTCAGTGTGGCTAAGGAGACTCAATTTTAGGCTTGTTAATTGATCATTGTATTCACCTATATATGTCGCTCGTACTCTTCAAAAATACCGTCAGATGTGTGTCGAATTCTCCAAAATTTATGTATTTTTGAAGGATCCGGCAGCATAGGTGTTCACTAGTCTTTACACATGCACTTCAATATATTTATGTATAGTTTGAATAACCAATTTTGTTACTAATAAAATTGAATTTTTATTCAAGAATGAAATCTTATTGAAACTGTCAATATTCAGTGCCGCATATCTTGATTGTGTACTTCCCACCTTTGGAATTCCCACATACCATTCTGTCTTGCTGTTGTTTATCAATTGTGTTCCAAAGTGGCTAACAGTGTGAGGAGGTCATTGAGTTCCGAAATCAAAACGGTTCCTCCTGAATAGAGGGCTCCAAGAGTTATTGTCTCTGTATTGTTCAAAGGACTCTTTGTTGGTTCCTATCTGGAATAACCCAGGGTAAGAGTCTTTAAAATCAATGTTATCAAACCATTTATCCTTCCGATTTTACATGGGAACCATTGCCAACGTTAAAAGATACGTTCTTGAAGAAATCTGCTTGGTGGCTGCTAATATGCTTCGAAAGGCCAACTCCATGAGTTCCTGAGCCTGTTTTAGGACACGAATGGATGTATGTCCCAAATTTGGCATCAATTACTGTCCTCCGTAGTGCTGTATCATCATGCACATACCTCCATAACCATTTCATTAGCCTGCTCTTGTTGTATAGTCTCAAAAATTTTATTCCAAGGGTCCGTTATAATTTTGGCTGAGTGACTTTGTCCCGCTTTACCAGTGAGAACTGAGAACTTGTGAGTCTGACTATTACCCTTCCATCGAAAATTATTTAGTTTGTCCAACTGCTTCAACAAGGTCATGAGGTATGTGGGAATACTATCTAGTACACTGTTGATCAGTATGAGCCTGCCACCGATAGAAAGATATTGTAGTTGCCAAGTTGCCAGTCTCTTTACAACCTTTTCTATGACTCGAGTCCAAACTCCGTGGCATTTGAATTTGGCATCCAAAGGAAGACCAAGATACACTTTTTAGCATGTTGATGTGCAGCCCTGATAAGGCTTCAAAAATCAGCAAGGGGTAAGATGTGGCCTTGGCATGTGCCAATTTTCATGGTCACATATATTTCTTGGAGCCAAAGTAGTATTATTATGTGGTAGAGAAAATTTGGTCATTTATTATTTTCTCTATTATGCAACTTGGAGCCCAAGTTTATCTCCTATAAAAGGAGAGTCATTTCTTCATTGTAAGGACACACCAATTTGAGAAGAGTTTAGTTGTGATTTGTTTTCTTCTTTATAGAGAGTATTTGTAAGAGAGTAGTGTTGGGAAACACTTTGTGTGAACCCTTCTTTGGAGTGATCTTGTGAGGTTATTCTCTTGGGCTATTTGGGATATTAGAGTATTTAATTACTCTTATTTTGTACTCTCTTTTGTATCCGTTGGTGTTAGTAAATTTGCTCATCTTTCTTGGTTGTGGACGTAGGTCACGTTGACCGAACCACGTTAAATTTGTGTCTCCTTTATTTTCTCAACTTACTATTACTATCGTCTTTGTTATTGTCTTTAATTGACTGCTTTGTCTAATTCCGCACTATCCGGAATTCTCGATCCTTACACAAGGTGAGGCATTTTCACCGGCCTTTGATGGTACGGTTGAGATCTCAGGCTATTTTTCGATCTTTGATCCCTCAAAATATGACCTGAGCAATGGTACCGGTGGTCGGATTGGTCCTTGAAATTTGAGTTTACCCACAATCCTCAGGATCCTTTCAGCTATATCTGGGCAGCTTTGTTGTGAACTGTTTCTGGGATGATGACCGCAAACTTTTTATCTCCCTGCCAAACCTCCATTCTTATGAACCTTCCAAAGACATTGTAATTTTGGAAGCTATTACTTGTCATGTCTAGAAATTTAATGCCCCTGCCTGGATCTTTTCCTAAAAAAAAAGAAGGGCAACTCGGTGCACTAAAGCTCCCACTATGTACAGTGGGAGGGGAAGGCCCGACCACAAGAGTCTATAGTACGCAGCCTTATCTTGCATTTCTGCCAGAGGTTGTTTCCAAGGCTTGAACCCATGACCTTCTGGTCACATGGAAGCAACTTTACCAGTTACTCCAAGGCTCCCCTTCTGCCTGGATCTTTTCCTACGAAGAAAAAATTCTTTACTGTGCAATTTTTCACCTTTCAGGTTTATGTAATTTGAAAAACCTACAAGAGTTGGATATTAGCCGAAACAGCCTCAAAGGATCTATTCCTCCATGTATCAGCAATTTAACATCCCTCTGTCTCCTCGACCTTTCTGAAAATAACCTTAGGGGAACCATTCATTCTGATCTCCTTAGGCTCAAATCCCTCGAATACCTTTCTCTTTCGTTGAACCATTTTGAAGGGTCCATCTGATTGAGTTCATTTGCTAACAACTCAAATCTTGAGGTTCTCGAACTTGATAGCCTTAACAATGAGTTGCATGTAGACACAGAAACTACACCCTGGAAACCTCTATTTCAGCTAAAAGTCCTACGATTATCAAACTGCAAAATCAATGAGCTAGCCAACTAGATCTATTCCGAGCTTTCTTTTGACTTAGCATGATTTAAGAGTTGTTAACCTCAGTTACAATGCTATATGGTTGGAGAGCTTCCCACTTGGTTACTGAAAAAGGCATAATACATAAATGTGCCCTTTAACTTGACTTCAGCTGGCATTTATGCCGGCCTCCAACTTTGAATGTGCACATATAGGCACTTAAACTTGTATTTGAACAAATAGACACATGCGTTCTAAGTGACTCCCTACGTGGCAATATAGCATCTTACATGGCGTCCTACGTGTATTATGCCACATAGGACGATCATGCCTACTTGTTCAATGTCTGGGATCGATCTTTCTATGAATAAATTGATAGGTTCAATACCTCCTGAACTTGGGTTCCTAAGTGATATTCATACTCTAAATTTTATCACACAATCAACTGAATGGATCCATTTCAAGTACATTTTCCAACTTGAAGCAAATAGAAAGCTTGGACTTATCCAACAATAAGTTGAGTGGTGAAATTCCCGGGGATTTGGTTCAGTTCTATGTTGCTCGGACTCTCCAAAAATGCAGCCGCGCCCGTGTCGGATCCTCCAATAATGCACTACTTTTGGAGGATCCAACACGCATCCATTGATATTTTTGAAGAGTCCGAGCAACATAGGTTCAGTTAACCTTTGAAGCTAGCAGCTGTGGATTACCTCTCCCGGAAAATTGCAGAAGAAAATGATGATATGTTCAAAGATTCATTTTTGGTGACTTTTATTCCATCATACATTGGGCGTTCCTGGGAGTTGCAGAATGATTTTTGAGTTTATCGAAGCAAAACTCTCAACTTCTGATAGATTTGCCTAGTTATTTGTTGTACCTAATGACAAAACACATGAAAAATGGAAAAATCTCTATTTGTCGTTCCGGACCATGTTTGAAATCGAAAAAGGCTACGTTTGCCCCTCCGAATCAGCGCGCGCCATTAAATAGGTCGTCACGGACGCTCAGGAAAAATTTCGGTCAAAAGACCACCGGGCGCACATATCACGCAAAATCTGTGGAATATAACACACGAAAAATAGAAAAACCCCTATTTCCCGTTCCGGGCCTCGTTTGAAATAAAAAAAATCTACGTTTGCCCCTCCGAACCAACGCGCGCCATTAAATAGGTCGTCACGGACGCCCACGGAAAATTTCTGCCAAAAACCACCATCGCACATATCACGCAAAATCCATGGACTATAACACACGAAAAAATGGAAAAATCCTTATTTCCCATTTCGGGCCATGTTTAAAATTGAAAAAGCCTACGTTTGCCTCTCCGAACCAACGCGCGCCATTAAATAGGTCGTCACGGACGACCAAGAAAACTTTTGGCCAAAAAATCACCGGGCGCACATATCACGCAAAATCCATGGACTTCACACGAAAAAAATGAAAAAATTTCTATTTCCCGTTCTGGGCCACTCTGAACCAACACGCCCCATTAAATATGTAGTCTCAGACGCCCACGAAAAATTTCAACCAAAAAACCGTCGGACACACATATCACACAAAATCGATGGCCTATAAGGGGTAAACGTGGGCTTTTTGGATTTCATACGTGGTCTGGAACGGGAAACAGGGTTTTTTCAGTTTTTTCGAGCGTTTTAGTCCATCGATTTTGTGTGATATGTGCGTCCGGCAGTATTTTGGCCAAAATTTTTCGTGGGCATCCGTGATGACCTATTTAATGGCGCGTGTTGGTTCAGAGGGAAAAATGTGGGTTTTTAAGATTTTAAACATGGTCCGGAACGGGAAATAGGGATTTTCAATTTTTTCGTGTGTTATAGTCCAGGGATTTTTGTGTGATATGTGCGTCCGGTGGTATTTTGGCGAAATTTTTTTGTGGACGTCCGTGACGACCTATTTAATAGTGCGCGTTGGTTCGTAGGGGCAAACGTGGGCTTTTTGGATTTTAAACGTGGCTCGGACTGTGAAATAGAGATTTTTCAGTTTTTTCATGTGTTATAGTCCATGGATTTTGTGTGATATGTGCGTCCGGTGGTATTTTGTCTGAAATTTTTCGTGGGTGTTCGTGACGACCTATTTAATGGCGCGCGTTGGTTCGGAGGAGCAAACGTGGGCTTTTTGGATTTCAAACGTGGCCCGGAACGAGAAATAGGAATTTTTTGGTTTTTCGTGTGTTATAGTCCATGAATTTTGTGTGTAATGTGCGTTCGATGGTATTTTTGCCAAAAATTTTCGTGGGCGTCTGTGACGATCTATTTAATGGCGCGCGTTGGTTCGGACGGGAAATGTAGGCTTTTTGGATTTCAAACGTGGCCTGAAACGGGAAACATGGATTTTTCAGTTTTTACGGTTGTTATAGTCCATGTATTTTGTGTGATGTGTGCGTCCGACGGTATTTTGGCCAAAACTTTTCGTGGGCGTCCGTGAAGACCTATTTAATGGCGCGCGTTGATTTAGATGGGCAAACGTGAGATTTTTGTATTTTAAACGTGGCCCGGAATAGGAAATAGGGATTTTTCAATTTTTTCTTGCATTATAGTTCATGGATTTTGTGTGATATGTGCGTCCGGCGGTATTTTGGCCGAAATTTTTTGTGGACATCCGTGACGACCTATTGAATAGCGCGTGTTGGTTCGGAGTGGCAAATGTGGCCTTTTTGGATTTCAAATGTGGCCTAGAACGGGAAATTGAGATTTTTCAGTTTTTTCGTGTGTTATAATAGTCCATAGATTTTGTGTGATCTGTGCGTCCGACGGTATTTTGGCCAAAAATTTTTGTGGGCGTACATGACGACCTATTTAATGGCGCACGTTGGTTCGGAGGAGCAAACGTGGGCTTTTTAGATTTCAAACGTGGCCCGGAATGGGAAACAGGGACTTTTTGGGTTTTTTGTGTGTTATAATTCATGGATTTTGTGTGATATGTGCGTCCGGCAGTATTTTGGCCGAAAGTTTTCGTGTACGTCCGTGACTATCTATTTAATGGTGCGCGTTGGTTCGGAGGGGCATACATGGGCATTTTAGGATTTCAAACATGGCTCAGAATGGGAAACAGGGATTTTTTGGTTTTTTCGTGTGTTATAGTCCATGAATTTTGTGTGATATGTGCGTCCGGTGGTATTTTATCCGAAAGTTTTCGGGGGTGTCCGTGACGACCTATTTAATGGCGCGCGTTGGTTCAGAGGGGCTAACGTGGGCTTTTTGGGTTTCAAACATGGCCTTGAATGAAAAATAGGGATTTTTTGATGTTTTTCGTGTGTTATAGTGCATGGATTTTGTGTGATATGTGCATCCAACGGTATTTTGGCCCAAACTTTTTGTGGGCGTCCGTGATGACCTATTTAATGGCGCGCGTTGGTTCGGAGGGGCAAACATGGGCTTTTTGGATTTCAAACGTGGCCCGAAATGGAAAACAGGAATTTTTCGATTTTCTTGTGTGTCATAGTCCATGAATTTTGTGTGATATGTGCGTCCAATGGTATTTTGACCGAAATTTTTCGTGGGCGTCTGTGACGACCTATTTAATGGCTCGCATTGGTTTGGAGGGGCAAACTGGGCTTTTTGGATTTCAAACGTGGTCCGAAACGGGAAAAAGAGATTTTTTGATTTTTTTTCGTGTGTTATAGTCCATGGATTTTGTGTGATATGTGCGTCCGGCGGTATTTTGGACGAATATTTTCGTGGGCATCCTTGACGATCTATTTAATGGCGCGCGTTGGTTCGGAGAGGCAAACGTGGGCTTTTTGGATTTCAAATATGGCCCGAAATGAGAAACAGAGATTTTTCAGTTTTTACGTGTGTGTCCATGGATTTTGTGTGATATGTGCGTCCGACGGTATTTTGGCCAAATTTTTTCGTGGGTGTCCATGATGACTTATTTAATGGCGCGCGTTGGTTCGGAGGGGCAAACGTGGGCTTTTTGAATTTCAAACGTGGCTCGGAACTGGAAATAGGAAATTTTTGGTTTTTTCGTTCGTTATATATAGTCCATGGATTTTGTGTGATATGTGCATCCGGCAGTATTTTGGCCGAAATTTTTTGTGGGCGTCCGTGACTACCTATTTAATGGCGCGCGCTGTTTCGTAGGGGCAAACGTGGGCTTTTTGAATTCAAACGTGGCCCGAAATGGGAAACAAGGATTTTTCAGTTTTTTCGTGTGTTATAATCCATGGATTTTGTGTGATATGTGCGTCCGGAGGTATTTTGGCCAAAAATTTTATGGGCGTTCATGAGGATCTATTTAATGGTGCGCATTGGTTTGGAGGGGCAAACGTGGGCTTTTTGAATTTCAAACGTGGCCCGGAATGGGAAACAGGAATTTTTGGTTTTTTCGTGCTTTATAGTCTATGGATTTTATGTGATATGTGCGTCCGGCAGTATTTTGGCAGAAATTTTTCGTGGGCGTTCGGGACGACCTATTTAATGGCGTGCGTTGGTTCGATGGGGCAAACGTGGGCTTTGGTATATTTTACATATAATTAATTCAAAATCATAAAATTCAAAAATCTTCTTTACTTTCTTAAATTTCATGTCAAGTAAAAATCAGATAATTGAATCAATTAAAACAGACAAAGTAACTCATATGAAATTAGGGCCACAAACCCTCTATAAATACCAAGGCCTTCACATTTCATTCTTGTCACATTTTTATTCACTACTTGAACATCGCTTTAGGTGAGGTTAGTTTAATTATTTTCTTTTGCTTATGATATTTCTTTACATATAATACAATCAAATTTCTCTATAATTGCATTCTTTGTTCGATTTATTTTGACTCTTATAGAAAAAGTGAAAAATAAATTCCAAAGAGAACTTGTCTGTCTTCGTAAATTCATGTTGTTATAAAAAGGTCTAAATGTAACAACTAATTTTTTCCCCATTTTTTTTCTTTCACATCATCTATCATGTGTGTATATATACACCGCACCATTAAATAGGTCATCACGAATACCTACGAAAAATTTCGGCCAAAAAATCACCGGACGCACATATCACACAAAATTCATGGACTATAACACACAACAAAAAATCAAAAAATTCCTATTTTCCATTTCGGGCCACATTTGAAATCGAAAAAGCCCATGTATGCCTCTTCGAATCAACGCGCGCTATTAAATAAGTAATCACGGACGCTCACGAAAAATTTTGGCCATAAAACTTTCGGACGCACATATGACACAAAATTCATTGACTATAATACACGAAAAAACTAAAAAATCTCTATTTCCAATTTCGGACCCTGTTTGAAATCGAAAAAGCTCACGTCTTCCCCTCTGAACCAACGCGCACCATTAAATAGGTCGTCACGGACGCTCACGAAAAATTTTGGCCAAAAAATTACCGGACGCACATATCACACCAAATCCATGGACTACAACACACGAAAAAATCAACAAATCTCTATTTTCTGTTCTGGACCACATTTGAAATATAAAAAGCCCATGTTTGTCCCTCCGAACTAACGCGCTCCATTAAAAAAATTGTCATGGACTCCCATAAAATATTTTGACCAAAAAATCGCCGGATGCACATATCACACAAAATGTATGGACTATAACAAACGAGAAAATAAAAAAATCCCTATTTCTCGTTTTGGGCCACGTTTGAAATCGAAAAAGCCCATGTTTTCCCCACCGAATCAACGCGCACAATTAAATAGGTCGTCACGGATGCCCATGAAAAATTTTGGCCAAAAAATCGCCAGACGCACATATCACTCAAAATTCATGGACAATAACACACGAAAAAATAAAAAAATCCCTATTTTCCGTTTCGTGCTACGTTTGAAATTGAAAAAGTCCACGTTTGCCCCTCCAAACCAACACGCGCCATTAAATAGGTCGTCACGGACGCCCACGAAAAATTTTGGCCAAAAAATCGTCGGACGCACATATCACACAAAATCTATGGACTATATAACACACGAAAAAATCAAAAAATTCGTATTTTCCGTTTCGTGCTACGTTTGAAATCGAAAAAGTCCACGTTTGGCCCTCCAAACCAACACGCGCCATTCAATAGGTCGTCACGGACGCCCACGAAAAATTTTGGCCAAAAAATCGTCGGACGCACATATCACACAAAATCTATGGACTATATAACACACGTAAAAATCAAAAAATCCGTATTTTCCGTTCCGGGCCACGTTTGAAATTGAAAAAGCCCACGTTTTCCCCTCTGAACCAACACGCGTCATTATATAGGTCTTCACGGACGCCCATAAAAAATTTTGGCTAAAAAATCGCCCGACGCACATATCACACAAAATCCATGGACTATAACACACAAAAAAATAGAAAAATCCTTATTTCTCGTTCCGGACCACGTTTGAAATCGAAAAAGCCTACGTTTGTCCCTCCTAACCAACGTCCGCCATTAAATAGGTCATCACGGATGCACCCAAAAAAATTTGACCAAAAAATCGTCGGGCGCACATATCACGCAAAATCCATGGACTATAACACACGAAAAAATAGAAAAATCTCTATTTCCCATTCCGGGCCATGTTTGAAATCGAAAAAGCCTACGTTTGCCCCTCTGAACCAACGCACGCCATTAAATAGGTCGTCACAGATGCCCACGAAAAATTTTGGCCAAAAAACCATCGGGCGCACATATCACACAAAATCAATGGACTATAACATACGAAAAAATGGAAAAATCCCTATTTCCTGTTCTGGGCCACCTTTGAAATCAAAAAGGCCTAAGTTTGCCCCTCTGAACCAACGCGCGTCATTAAATAGGTCATAACGGATGCCTCCAAAAAATTTAGCCAAAAAACCGTCGGGCGCACATATCACGCAAAATCCATGAAATATAACACACGAAAAATGGAAAAATCTCCATTTTCCGTTCCAGTCCACGTTTGAAATTGAAAATCCTATGTTTGCTCCTCTGAACCAATGCGTGCCATTAAATAGGTCATCACGGACGCCCACGTAAAATTTTGGTCAAGGGCGCATATATCAAACAAAATCCTTGGACTATAACACACGAAAAAAATGGAAAAATTCTGATTTCCAGTTTCGGACCACGTTTGAAATTGAAAAAGCCTACGTTTGCACCTCTGAACCAACGCGCACTATTAAATAGGCCGTCACGGACGCCCACGAAAAATTTCGGCCAAAAAACCGTCGGGCGCACATATCACACAAAATCCATGGACTATAACACACGAAAAAATAGAAAAATCCCTATTTCTTATTTCGGGCCATGTTTGAAATAGAAAAAGCCTACATTTGCCTCTCAAAACCAATACGCGCCATAAATAGGTCGTCACGGACGTTCACGAAAAATTTTGGCCAAGAAACCGCCGGGCGCACATGTCACACAAAACTCATGCACTATAACACACAAAAAAATGCAAAAATCTCTATTTCTCATTTCGGGCCATGTTTGAAATCGAAAAAGCCTATGTTTGCCCCTCTGAACCAACGCGCGCTATTAAATAGGTCGTCACGGACTCCCACGAAAAATTTTGGCCAAAAAACCATCGGGCGCACATATCATATAAAATTCATGGACTATAACACATGAAAAAATAAAAAAATTCCTATTTTCTATTTTGGGCCATGTTTGAAATCGAAAAAGCCTACATTTGCCCCTCCGAATCAACGCGCGCCATTAAATAGGTCGTCACGGACGTCCACGAAAAATTTTGGCTAAAAATCCATTGGGCGCACATATCACGCAAAATCCATGGACTATAACACACAAAAAAATGAAAAAAATCTCCATTTTCCCTTCCGGGCCACGTTTGAAATCGAAAATGCCTACGTTTGCTCCTCTGAACTAACGCGCGCCATTACATAGGTCGTCACAGATGCCCACGTAAAATTTCGGTCAAAAAACCATCGGGCGCACATATCACGCAAAATTCATGGACTATAACACACAAAAAAATGGAAAAATTCCTATTTTCCATTCCGAGCCACGTCATAAATCGAAAAAGCCTATGTTTTCCCCTCCGAACCAATACGCACCGTTAAATAGGTCGTCACGGACGCCCACAAAAAATTTCGGCCAAAAAATCACCAGGCGCACATATCACGCAAAATTCATGGACTATAACACACGGAAAAAATGAAAAAATCATGATTTTCTGTTCTGGACCACGTTTGAAATCGAAAAAGCCTACGTTTTCCCCTTCGAAGCAACGCGCACTATTAAATAGGTCGTCACGAACGCCCACGAAAAATTTCAGCCAAAAAATCATCGGGCGCACATATCACACAAAATCCATGGACTATAACACACGAAAAAATGGAAAAATTCCTATTTCCCGTTCTGGGCAACGTTTGAAATCCAAAAAGCCTATGTTTGGCCCTGCGAACCAACGCGCGCCATTAAATAGGTCGTCACGGACGCCCACGAAAAATTTCGTCCAAGAAACCGTCGGGTGCACATATCACACAAAATCCATGGACTATAACCTGCTCATGTGCACAAGATTATACAAAGAAAATTGTACAACTTTTATGAGATACTTGAGCAATTTAGTATGATCTTCAAGGACCGTTGTGTTTATTTCTATCCATGCATGTATCAAAATGTTGTAGAACTCCATTTCAATCTTCACTATATATAGATAATTAAAAGGTGAGACACACCCTGTACCTATATATATATATCTTTTTCTGCTATTTTCTTTTTGTGTGTACGAAGAACAAACGAACGATTGACCTTATATTTTGATGCCAATCAAATTAAGTACTGTCAAAGAGCAATATCTTTTAGTCAGAAATTGAGCATGAGCTGAAGGCATTTTTTATGGGCAAAAAGATTGACATGTAATAGACTTTCTTAGCTTTTTCAAAGGGCAAAAGCTTCATCTTGATTCTTGAAAGCTGATTAAATTCTGGATGTTGAGAACTTTTTACTATTGTATTCCCTTTGTCACTCCTCTAATAGCCTTGTGACTTGTCCAAAATTACATAAACAGAATTTGTTATAATGGTACTTAGCTTTTTCCAATGTTGCTTTTATCCCATCCAATAGTGTTTTTGCATTTTGTTTAACATTGCACAAAGCAGGATTTTTTTGGTTATATTTTCCGGTTGATCGTTTGAGACTGAAGCGTAGTTATTATTGTTGTTGTATTTACCAGTAGGTCTAGGTCTGTGACTTCTAAGAAAAAATGGCTTCTCTAGATGCTTATAGGCTGTAAGCTTTGATGGTTCCTGTCCTCTTTTTCTGTGTGACTAGGATGCTCAGTGACAACCTCTCAATTGTCACTGTCATTGCTTCTTCTACTAGAAAAGAAGTTCACGACCCGTGGGCCTTCTACCTCCATGTGGCATTGCTCCGTCAGGATTTCGCATGTGTTATGTTTGTGGGGTGACATGCGTAAGTTCCCTAAGTTAGTTAGCGAATACTAGTTCCCTTGTTGAGGAGAGATAGAGGTTCGGGAAGAGCTCGATAGGGTCGAGAAAGGGGTACCTTCCTTCATCAGAAAAGGGAGGAATGGTAGATGACATGCCACTATAAAAGGGATGGCTTCCAGCCCATATAAACAAGGCTTACTTGGTGTATTTGTATCATCTTTCATTGAGAAATAATAAGAGTTCGTGACTGGCCGTTAGTTTTCTTCCCTCTCGACGGTTTTCCATGTTAAATTGTGTGTTTTTCATTAATCGTTATCTCATAACATCGCCCTATGTGGGGTTCGGTCCTCCAAGGCTTGACAGAGCTCTCTTCAACCTGCTCATGGCTAAATCAACCGATTTCAGGTCAAATAGGAAGAGATCAAACTAGTCCAAGAAGAACTATGGATTACCGTGCATAACTCTTGCTTTGGTGTTGAATTCTTACATACAAGTGCGAAAAATATAACAAGCATAAACAAACTTAGAGCTATATATATATATTTTAGAATTCATTCTCTCGATTCAAAATCACAACGTCTAAATTATAGATCACCTTCTATGTCTCTTACTTTGGTGTTGAATGTTATATACAAGTGCGAAAAACGTAACAAGTATAGATAAATTAGAGTTAGATTTACATATTTCATAACTCATTCTCTCGATTTAGAATCACAACATCTAAATTACGGATCACCTTCCATATCTCTTGCCTTGGTGTTGCATCTTATGTACAAGTCTGGAAAATGTAACAAGTATAGATGAACTTAGAGCTAAATATATATTTTAGAATTCATTCTCATTGATTCAGAATCACAACGTCTAAATTATGGATCATCTTCCATATCTCTTGCTTTGGATCTTATATACAAGTGCAAAAAATGTGACAAGTATAGATGAACTTAGAGTTATATATATATATATATATATATAATATTAGAACTCATTCTCTCGATTCAGAATCACAACGTCTAAATTATGGATCACCTTTTATATCTCTTGCTTTGGTGTTACATCTTATATACAAGTGCAAAAAATGTAACAAATATAGATGAACTTAGAGCTAAATATATATTTTAGAACTCATTCTCTCAATTCATAATCACAACGTCTACCTTCTATGTCTCTTGCTTAGTATCTTATATACAAGTGTGAAAAACGTAACAAGTATAGATAATTAAGACATAGAGCTAGACATATATCTCAGAATTCAATCTCTCGATTCAGAACCACAACGTCTAAATTCTAGATCACCACACATATCTCTCCCTTTATTTCCACCATGATTGTGTAGACATGTGACATTGCAAGGTACCTTATATTCTTCAAGTTCAATCCAAGATCCTGTGGATGTACTTGACCTGACAGTTTAAAATATGTACTTGAAGGAATTATAGCCTCTTGAATTTACCATATGGATCATTGTGTAAGACCAAAATGCAATTGGAACCAATCATTTACAAAGAGGAAATCTGGGCTACTGTATTTTACTGCACCTACAAAAAACCTCCACAAGTTTCTTTACCATATGGGGACATAACACAAGACAAATTCTATTTAATGTGGTTTTTTGTCATATGCTCAAGAAAATCTAGTGGTCCAAATGAAATTAAACCCTATCATTTTTTGTTCCGTGCTTGACAATGTAAATAATTTTTACACAATCAGGTTAAATCCACTACTAAAAGAACGTGATAGACGTTTATATATGTCAAATGCCATCAGAAATATGAGATTTTCGATGGGAAGTCCATCAAAAACTTCGTTATTGACAAGTTAGTTTTTGACGGATTTTTTCAAAATTTAGTGATTTTAAGTAGTGATTCGTATACAATAATAGGTAAATGTATAATCAGTTAAATTTGTCAGTGTATATAACTTAAACTCTGACTCTGTCTGAATATTGAATGGTTAACTTCAATTGTGATATGATCAATTACCCTAGTTTGTATGTTTTACACTATTTAGTATTTCCTAATTTTAGTAGTACTTATATGTAAGCCAAATTAGGGGTTAAGAGGTAGGAATGAAATCTACTCAATTAATAGCATATGATAACACTCCAAATTTGTAGTAAAAAACAATAATGTGACTTATATTTTAGCAAAGAAATATGAATTATTTTGCCCACTCTAAGCAAGGGAGAATTTAGAGGCATAGTTACGAGTTTACGTGAACTTAATAACTTTTGTTCAGATCTTACAAAAATTCATTAACGACTAATTGTAGTTCTCACCAACCATTGAGGTGATTACAACACGATCTACAAAATAAACGAACACTCTCACATTGAAATATTGAGATGGATGAATTAATTTAACGTATGATCACTGAACTTTAATGCGTTATAAGAGTAAAATCTTTTCTCACATTTAAGTAACTAATTTTTACCTACTATAACAATAAAGTCATTAAACTATATTTTGTCACAATAAAATAACTAAATTATATGTAAAATAATTTTATAACTTTGGGAGGTGGGGGTAAGGTGGGGTGGGGGTGGGGTGGCCGACCAATCACATCAAGATGAGGAAAGCATATGCAGAAAGTAACAAAATAATCCAGCCTAAAAAAGATAGCATAACATGCACTCACTCCCCTTCACGGGTTGACATACAATTATCTCAAATACTCAAATGGAAATTTTTGAGTTGTGATGAGTGACTGACTCATTCTGTTTCAATTTATATGATATAGTTTGAATTTACGCTGAATTTAAAAAAGATATGACACTATTGAAAAATAGCTAAATTCCTACGTCGAAAGTCACCGGAAAAATACGCTAATTCTCGCTAGGTTTAATTATACAATGCGATGGAATCCGTCAGAAATCTCCGATGGTACGTATTCGTCGGAAAGGTTTTCCGACAGGGCAAATCCCGTTTGAAATTCGTCGAAATCGAAGATTTTCGATGGCGTTGAGGCATGACGAGCCATCGAAAATAGGAAATTTTTAGTCATCACGAAGATTTTTAAAATTTGTGGTCTAAAGCATGTCATAATCTTTGTATGGATGTAAAACTTTTAAAATTGTGGCCTCAAACATGCCATAAGTTTGTATGATTATAAATCTTTTCATTAATTAGGGGCAAAATGAAAAATATGAAGTTAATTGTTTTAAAATTTAAAAAAATGTGTCTGTTTTTTTAGAATATACTGAACGGAAAAGTGTGTCACATAATAATATTTATATTATTATAAAAGTTTCTCATAAAGAGTAAAATGGAAGCGTAAAGTCGATTATTTTAGAATGTAGAATTGTGTTAGTTTTTTCGGAACGAATTAAAAGAAATTGTGTCACATAAATTAAAACGGAGAAAAAAGTATTTAGAGATTGTGTGGCCCTTTAGGCTAAAGTCCTCTCCCTGTTCATCCAACTTCTCACATGTTACTCTTTGCTGTATTTTTTTGGCACAGTGTACACTTCACAATAAGCTTTGTCCCACTTCCCTTCCTTTTCCCATCCAACTTTTTTTCATGTTTTTTGGTCCAAATCCTTTTCAACAAAAAAAAGAATCTAAGAGTAATATGTGAGTTCAATCGAATTCATGATCGCAGTAACTTTGATTTAAATCTTATATATGTGTTAATAATTTTTTTAATTATGTATATATATTAAATTTTGAATCCAATAACTCAAAACGGTCCAGTGAGTTCAGTGAAATCTTGAATCCGTAAAATTCTATCTTCCCTATTCATTGCAGGTCGGTTATTTGTCATCACCGGTTTAACTTATGATGTGTTTGAAAGTTCACGGTCAAACGAGTATTTTACAGTGAGTTGACAAGGAATTCTATTAATAACTGGCCCTTTTGATTCTTTGGAACAACTCGATGAATTTAGTAGATCGTTTTAGGAGGCCCTAATGACTATTAATTGAACCTATCCAATTTTATAGTACAATAGTTGGATGTTCACGGCCTAGTTGTACCTACCGTTTTTTTTTTGGGATCAATATCAACAATGCAGTTCATCCAATGATAAACTTAATCCGAAATATAGAGCTACAACACAATCAAACCAGAATGAACAAAATATTGAATTGAATTGTATCAGTCTCTACCAGGGGTTATTACTCATTTTTGTACTTGCTGGCTTTATTCAAAGTCTGAATCCACCTCTAGTGATACAATGAAGATGATCTCTTCATTCTTGATCAGTGGTTTGGGGTTCAAACGCCCTTGGTAAGGAGTGCTTCTCTCTTTTAATAGATTCTACACGATACAATTTTGAATTAATCGAATCAGTGAATATATTGAATACCAAATGATTATACCGCAAATAATTCACATTAAAAGTACCATACCATTGCATGGATTTGCATGAATTCAAATGTAGTGGTGGTACTAAATTTATTCAACCAAAAAGTGTTAAAAAGAAACATATACTCATAAAGCAAACCTACCCAAAAGCTTTGACATATATAGCAACTTATCTTTTTTCCTTTCTTTCTTATCTTTATGTGCTCCACTTATTTGTTTTATTTTTCTTGTGACTCAACCAAACTACAACAAGGTATGATTGCCCAGAAATTTGCACATGTAAGTGTTTTCTATTTGAAAAAAAAAAGATAAAGAAAGAAAAAAAACAATTAAAATTGCTTTGGAAAAATAATTTATGACTAAATTATCTCGTATGACCAGTTATAATTTGGATAGAAAAAAAATGATCGTAAAAGCTAGATCCTATGTGTTTCATTTACTAATCTTTTGTGTTACTCGTCTGTTTCAATTTATGTGGTAGGATTTTATTTTCACCATGTTATCATCTTTCTCTGTTTAAAAATAATTTTAACTTTAAATTTTTTATTTTTTTAACTTTGTGCTCATTAAACATTGCCACAGAAATAGGGACTTAGATAATATTTACCAATCTCCTATAAAAGAGTCATATAAAAAAATAACATTTATATATAATGGACCATAAAACCAATTTTCCCTAAATAACTTCCTGCCAAAAAGTAAAATCTAATGATTTCATAATTTGTGTAGTTAGTCATTAGTAATTAAGTTGTTAATCTAGGAATTGTGCCATTAATATATATATTAATCATTCTATTTTTGGTTCAAGCATACCTACTACTTTCTAATTTTAACAACTAATTGAGGCTTGATATTACATTGGCATAATACATAAATATGTTTTTTAATTTGGCGTGAGTTGACATTTTGTCCTTCAATTTTGAGTGTGCATAAATAGACACTTAAAATATCATAAAGTTGAACAAGTAGATATACACGTCCTACATGGCAAATCTCACTCAATTTGACATGTAGGACGCATACATCTCACGTGATTTGTCATGCAAGATGCGTGTGCCTAGTGATTCAACTTTATGATAGTTTAAGTACATACTTGTGCATACCCAAAATTCGAGAACATATAGATGTAAACTGAAACCAAATTAAAAGGTATGTTTATATACCATGCCTATTACATTCATATTAATAGGCTTCTGACAATTACTTTAGACTGTCTATATTATAGGATTACACATAGAAATTGACAGACATATTAACCTATGAACTTTCCATAGACTCAAAATTTTTACTACAAATGAATTCCAACACTATATACACACATGGAGCTAAGTGGGAGTTGGGTTTGTGGGAGGTGGGGGTGGGGGTGGGGTGGGTCAAGCAAATAAGAGCACTATAACTTCTTTTTTTAAGAAAATTATGATATCTGAACCTACTTGAGATCGATTGATTTATCGAATATCTGCTATCTCTAGAAGCAGATATAATATATTTACTAAAGGTTCACCAAAAAATCAATATTTTCGACACAAAGTATATATATACTTATTTAAAAATTATTAGAATTTCAACGGACGTTAAAATTCGTAAACATAGTTCAATAAGTATGATGGGTTCAATGATAAAATTAGTAATCGACAAATTTCGTATCTCAATGGTAAAATTTGTTGCTAATTTTATTTAGTGATAAATTATCAAAAGTTTTTATTAACTACGAGCAATTTAGTGATAAATTAGCGACGAAATTTGTAGGTAGTTTCAATTTATTTTTTCTCTTGTGTAATGTGTGAAGCATAAGTTATGGGATAGCTCTAGCCAGGATATTGTATAAAATTGAGTTGGATCAACTATTAACATCCATTGGCTGCTTTTTTAAATTTTTATCTAAAAATATTGTTTTATTAGCTGTCAAAAATGACAAAATGCAATCTTCAATTTGTGAGTTCAAAGTGAAAACAAAATAACAAAATTTTCAAATAATTGTGGTAAGTGTCTCATGTCAAATGTAATTTATGATTTGACTGACAAACTAAACAATGATAATTTATTAACTACGTACAACAATGTCAAAGGAAATGTAGGGATCTATATTACTCAAAATTAATAACGGTAAATTCGAAAAGTTTATCAAAAACGTTTTCGACAAGCCAATTTTACGATGAGTTTTATCGGAATTTTATGTTTTTTAGTAATTACATATCGAGCCTTCCATGGAGGCAAGTGAAGTTGGTGAGCTCCATTACAATCATGATTATACATACATAACAATGTGATTTAAGTAAAAGTACTAGTAATATATAGATTCATGTACATGCAAAGATCTCACGTTGAGTTGCCAACTAGCAAAAAATTGGCCATATAGCCCCTCTTGTTCACGTGCATTGGTTTTAGGGTTTTTTTGTTTTCATTCACACACAATCATCAACTAGTCAATCTCCTATATCTATATAACACCACACTCTTTGTACCAAATTATTTACCCCCTTTTCCTTTCCTTTCCCTCCTAAAAAATGGAGTTCTCTAAGATAAATTCTCTTCTTTTCATTTCTATGCTTTTTCTTTCCTCCTTCACTCCCATTCTTGGTTGTGGCTATTGTGGTAAACCTTCTCACAAGCCTAAAAAGCCCTCTCCCATTGTCAAGCCCCCTATCAATTTGCCACCTATTGGAATTCCACCAGTCACAGTTCCACCAGTTATAAAACCGCCTATTGGTTTACCACCAATTGGAATTCCACCTGTCACAGTTCCACCAGTTGTGAAACCGCCAATCGGTTTACCACCAATTGGAATTCCACCCGTCACAGTTCCACCAGTTGTAAAACCTCCCATCGGTTTACCACCAATTGGAATTCCACCAGTCGTAAAACCGCCCATCGGTTTACCACCAATTGGAATTCCACCTATAACAGTTCCACCAGTCATAAAACCGCCCATCGGTTTACCACCAATTGGAATTCCACCAGTCACAATCCCACCAATTGTAAAACCACCCATCGGTTTACCGCCAATTGGAATTCCACCGGTCACAGTTCCACCAGTAATTACACCATCACCTAAAGGGAAGAAACCATGTCCACCAAGTACAAAGGCAACATGCCCAATTAACACATTGAAACTTGGTGCATGTGTGGATCTTCTTGGTGGGCTTGTGCATATTGGGCTTGGTGACCCAGCTGTTAATGAATGTTGTCCAATACTTAGTGGTCTTGCTGAACTTGAAGCTGCTGCTTGCCTTTGCACAACACTTAAAGTCAAACTACTTAACCTTAAAATCTATGTCCCTATTGCTCTTCAACTCCTTGTTACTTGTGGCAAAAACCCTCCACCTGGCTACACTTGCTCCATCTAGATTTGAGTTAAGTATGCACATCTTTTACCTATCGAGTTTAAGTTCTATGCACTAACGGTATTATACAATCAGGTCACCTATTATCAAAGGTGACTTCACTTTTGAGGGCTCGAATCCCAGACATTTAGTTATATGCAATATATACGTAAAAAAATGACCTTTGTCATGTAAAAAGGGCTAGCTATATCAGAGTCATTACGTTAGAGTTGAGTCGGATAGCTTTTCATTTGTTATGGTTCGGTCCTTTTATGGCGGATTTGGTGGGCAGACCCCTTTCTTCTATATTTTTTGAGAAAAAATTTTGACATTATATACATGGTGCAATTTACCGTTGAAGGGGTTCGGATGAACCTCCTTCCGCCCTTGCACCCCACCATTACTTTTGGTGCAATGGCGGAACGACATTTGTCCAACGGATGTCAATTGACACCTCTTCGCTGAATATTACACTGTGTAGATAGGTTTTAGAAAAAAATGTGTATATACACTATATGTTGAATTTTTTAGGCTTTTTCATGTGTTTACTATTTTATAATTTGACGCACTTTAGTAAAAATTCCGACTCCACTATTTTCTTTGTGTTTTATTTACTTTTTTTTTTAAAGAAGGAAGTTAAACTCATTAGTTTAAATTCTGATTAAATTGCAGGTTTCCAGATGAAATTTGAAGAATTGCATGGATTGACATGAAAGGATGTCAAATTTATTTAATTTCTCTTCTTTTTTTCTCCAAATTGTATTTTATGTATTTCTGCTATTGTTTTTACTTTTGGCTTTGTTGAATGGTGATTTATTAATGAAATTATTTCAGTGTTATTATTGTTATTGAAATCATTTGTTGGACTCTACTTTAGAGCAATAACTAGGTTTAGTTAGTAAATTTTTCAACAAATATTTGGACAAAAAATGTTGAGTTCACGTGAACCCGTAACTGAGCTTCTAAATTCGCCCCTACACCAGCCATGGTGGTGAAGTCAGAAATTTTATTAAGGGTGTTTAAAATTTAATATGTATGTATGAAAAATAATTTTGACCTACCTACTTCATATAATTTTCTATATGCGTAGTGTGATTTTTCGACGAAGGGTGCTCAACTTGCACACCCTGGCTTACATGTGGCTACGCCATTGCAACCACCAAGAGGTGTGGGGGATCGATGGATACTGTGATTCGAGCCTTGAAAATGGTGAAATCTCTGGTAGAAAATGTGTCCATTTTAATAGCTTTTATGCAACGAGAATTTAAATCAATTAAAATGAATATGAAATATCAGACGATTAAAAAAGAAAAAAAATACAAAAGGGTGTTATGGTAATATTATTAACAAGTGAAACATTCAGTAATGTATATAGTACATTTGTAAGGTATCAAACAAGAAAAAAACGTCAAAAAGAGATAAGTAGGACCATATAATATTTTGGACATATTATTAATTGAAATTTGAACAGAATAATCCTAGTCCATACAATGTTCCCAAGTCATCATGTATGGAATATACAGAGTCGAATTCAAAATTTTAGTTTTATAAATTTCATACTCGAGTTTCAAATAAACTAAACTATTATAATTTTTATAGTACTATCATGTAAGGGTGGAGCCAGGTGGTATAAGGGGATTTACTCGAACTCCCTTAATGTATTTTTCTTTTTATATTTTAAATTTTCTTAGTTTTAAACACTAATTTTAAATTTAAAAGAGGTAAAGATAAGAGTATTGGAAAACTTAAAAAAAATTGAGTTTGATGCACGAATTATCCTGCATTTACGTGGGATTTTGAAAAGAGTCGCACCAAGTGTGATGTAGACAACCTATTTTGATGCAAGTATTAGACCTTCTTTAGTCAGAGCTTTTTTTATTTTTTTGTTAATTGATTTATGTATCTGATTTCATTCACTCTACAGTTGACAACTAATGATTGACTCTATCTATAAAGATTTTAGATTTGTTCATCATGATCAAATTATATCTAATCTTGTTTTCACCTTTCCAGTTATTCTCGAAACTATTTTCAAATTTTTTTATTTCCGTCATTCAAATCGTTTGTCTCCATCACTTGTAACTATTTATCATTCAATGGATGACTGATAAAGGATCTATTGGTATTAATCTAATCCAATTAAAATATTTAGTACTTAGTAATTGTACATAAGCAAAGTATTTTAAATCGTATTTACTCTTTCTATTTCTAATATTAAAGAGATTTTGATTTCACGACTCGAATTCATGACTATAGGTCCCACGAAAACAATTTTATCACCACATGGAGAAACTACAAAAAAAAAAAAGAATTTTGCAAATAGATACTCAACTAACTAGTTGCACCATTATATTTTTTGCCCCAAAGCACAAAGATTAGATGAGCCTAAATGGAACAACATGAACAGCAAACGATCATATGGTGAAGTAAAAATTCGTATAGCGAACTCCGAACATGTTTGAGATTGAAGCATAGTTATTATCGTTAAAGCGTAACACATTCTGACGCAAGCGAAAAATGCCGTTAATATAACCATTTATTTGAGAAAACATTAAGCAGAAAAAGTCAACAACATGAGATAATGTAATTACGACAACTTACCTAATGTAATTCCAAAAGCTGAGCCCGAATAGGATAAGATGTACGAAAACTTTACCCCTGCATTTGCAGGAATTGAGAAATGTAAATAAGTAAGAAAATCAACTCCATAATACAAGGCATACATGCTCTGCACATAGCTCATAGATAAGCAACACAACTATATCAACATATATTCATATCAATCATGCACCAGATTAAAACTGCATTCCTGCATTCAGACATCAACAAGAAAAGAGAGCGAAAATCGCGACTAAACTCTCCAATAAGCCTCTAATAGTACCAAATTATGATACAAGAAAGTCGATTCTCGGATGACAGAAAGGAGATAAATGTTATAACAGTCTAAAAGAAAACAGAAATCAGCTACAAAAGGCTATTCTAGACAAGTATTTAACACATCACAGAGAAAACCTAAATCGGGACTTCCATTTTTATTGGTGCATGTAAAGTATTTACTGATGCATTCTGAAGCCAATCCTTGGCACAGATGAGGGCCTCCACGGTCTCAGGTCGCAAGGAACACTTGTAACGATCCATCTCTTTGCCTACCGTGCTAAATACAGAGTCGGCTGTTACAGTGGAAACTGGAACGGACAAGATGTCACGAGCCATTTTTGACAGAGTTGGGTACTTCATTCTGTTGAGTTTCCACCACCCCACAACGTCAAACTCGTGAACACGAGGCAACAAGGACTCATCCAAATATTGATCAAGTTCTGACCTTGACTGCTGGCTTGTTGTCTCCATAATGTAGGCATCAAAATCTGTAAGTCCAGCCTCACCATTCTCCTGCTTCAAAGCCCCACCATTTGCCTCTTCAGCATAAGCTGGGGTTAGAGGCAGAGGAAGTGCCACGTATTCAAGGAAGAGCTCGTGGATTCCCTCTTCAACGATCTTCACATAGGTGGCAGCTTCTTCACCATATATTTTTGTAAAACTGAATTCGACGAGTTTCATTTTGAAGCGTGGATCCATTACTACGGCAATGGCTAACATTAGACAACAACTCTTCCAGTATTTATCAAACTCCTCTTGCATTGTTTTGGTAAGGCTGCTGATGGATGGATCTTCACTTGCTGCAGCACGAGCCAGTTCCAATTGAATCTTCCATGCTTCATGGAAGAATGTGTTGGTTGTTGGAATTGTTGGTGCAGTCAGAAGATTGGCAGTGTCAAAGAGGATTTTCAAGTAAGTACACAGAACCTCAACTTGCTTCCAATCTTCCATTGACGGGGCATCCTTGTAATCAGGATCAGATGTATCCAAGCATGAAAATACTTCCTTCAACTCTGATGCAGCTAACAACATCTCATATGTTGTGTTCCATTGAGTTTGGTCATCAAGCGCCAAAGTCTTTGTGCTTGGCACCTGAAGCTGCTGTTTGAGCTCAATAAACTTTTCCTCATGAGATTCTGATGTTTTCACATACTTGACGCTATCTCTTACTTTCTTAACAGTTTCGTGCAAAAACTTAAATGCACCTTGGGCAATGTTGCTTAAAGTTCGAGCAAGACAACTTCCGACCAACAACTGACCATTGAGCACAAGAGGGTTCTTCACAGATAGTAAAGCTCTAAGATTATCAACAGCAGCATCACCCAATGGTTGATTAATAGTGACAGAAAATAACTTACCTTCCATACTCCAGTCAGAAAGACAAGCGGCAACAGCATGGCTGAAAGCCGTGTCAGAATCTGGATATGGTTCCATGATGATATTGAGTATTTTCCTGTGAATTTTCCACTCACTGTCAATATATTGCCCAGTTATGAACACATAGCCCACAGTGTAGCAAGAGGACCATATATCTAGCGTTAAGCAGATTCGGCCAGGCACTCCCTCAATCACCTTCTGAATGGCTTGCTTCTCTCTAAGATAAGTTGCTACACAATCTCCTTGCACAGTGTTGAAGCTCACCATATCAAAACGAGGTTGAAGATTCTGGACAAAAGTAAGAAAGCCTGGATGCTCAACCATGTGAAGGGGATAGTCGTGCATGATAATCATCCTAGAGATCTCCTGACGACACCGGTCAGGATCAAAAGCAAGGTAAGGAGCAGAAGCAGTCCGATAACGTCGTTTTGGTGCATCAGTACTACCACCATATCCACTCATCTTAGGAGGTGTACTATACGGGCTCAATTGATTATTCTGTTGGTTACGTAGGACTACTGGACAGGTTCCTTTGGCAATATGGCGTTTCAGGTGACTAGTGCCAGCTACTTTTGAACCTGTACTATATGCAAATGATTGCTTGCACTGCTTACATTGTGCCCTTCTAGTTCCACCACCAACATTTTCAATGGTGAAGTGTTCCCAAACTATTGATTTCTTCTTCCTACGCTTGCTGGGTTGTGTTTCTGGGTTGTTTGGAGGTGTTTCGATATAGTTGGGTTGTGGCTCTGCAAGGACCATCTCATTTAGTGGGATCATCCCATCGTCTGGGACCATCTCATTGCTGGGGACTATCTCATTCCCAAGCACCATATGATGTTCATGCATCATCTCATTTTCCGGCACCATCTCATGATTATGTTCATGCATCATCTCATGTTCTGGCACCATCTCGTGATTATGTTCATGTGTCATCTCATGACCGTGCTCGTGATTATGTTCATGTGTCATCTCATTTTCCGGCACCATCTCATGACTGTGCTCATGTATCATCTCATTTTCCGGCACCATCTCATGACTGTGCTCATGTATCATCTCATTTTCCGGAACCATCTCATGACTCTGCTCATGTATCATCTCATTTTCCGGAACCATCTCACGACTGTGCTCGTGATTATGTTCATGTTTCATCTCACTTTCCGGCACCATCTCATGACTGTGCTCATGTATCATCTCCTTTTCCGGCACCATCTCATGACTCTGCTCATGTATCGTCTCATTTTCCGGAACCATCTCATGACTGTGCTCGTCATTATGTTCATGTTTCATCTCATTTTCCGGCACCATCTCATGACTCTGCTCATGTATCATCTCATTTTCCAGCACCGTCTCATGACTGTGATCATGTATCATCTCATTTTTCGGCACTATCTCATGATTCTCAGTGGGAGTTGCTGGAGTAGCTGGGGTTTCTGGGGTCGCCATCAAAGTCCAGAAGCTCAAGACTGTGGAGAGAAAACGCTTATCAATAATCTGTATAATTTATAATGAGAAAGAAAAAGGAAATCACATGTATTGTAAACTGAAGAAAAGAAGTGTGAATAAATAAAACACATGCCTGAAAGTAGCATTGTGTGTGTGTACATTTTTTATGACAAGTCCCAGGAAACTAATTCTCTCTCTTCCCTCTGTAAACTAGTGTCTGTTTTGATAACCTTATCGGCTCGATGTATTATATTTTCGACAAGTCTAAATACAGACCTCGTTCATTCCTCAGTCTACAGTAGAGAAAACACACTTTCGCTATCAGTCAAACCTCTTTCCCAGTAAAGAAAGGAATGGCTACAGCAGAGCTGACTGCATCATCCATTTCTGCTAAGGGCTTTGCATTCTTTGAAGGGCTTAGGTCCACAAAAAATGTTAATGTTGCGTCTTAGCTCCTTAAAAGCAGAATAAAAGGTGGTTCCACGGACTTGTCGTAAAGCTGCAAAGTATATACGATATAACTTTCTTTTAAACTTTTTCAGGATGAAGGGAGAGCAGTACAAAGGACTTGTTCCTTGCACTATAGAGATTCAATATGGAGTTGCAGCCTATGGCCATCATAGGTATTGAACCCTGCACCTAACGAATGTGGCATGAAGTTGCAAGCACTAGGCTGCAATTCCACTGCTTCAGGCATACTTCGTAGGCATTTGGGCATGAATTGGTTGATATTTGGGGGGAAAAAACTGATGTTAAGTTGACAAAATGGTATTTGGAAGTTGAAGTTGTATTTGGACACGAAAACATAGTTCACGTTTTGTGAGTTAAACTTGAAAAACTCCTAAAAACCTGTTTTTCAAGCTTCAAATTCCATATTTTAAGTTTGAAGTTGAAATAGTGGATAACTTTGATAAGCAAATACTTATTTCAAATTTTGTAAACAAAATCTATGGACAAACAGCCCCTTAGTATTCACTCTTTGGACCAATAGAACAGGAGATCCAAAGCTTTAGCCAACAAAATACACAAAATTAGTTCCTCAGAGCTGAACAATCCAGCCCTCGGTGCATCTTGGGAGGCCCGGTGTTACCTCCATCGGCCCGGCCCGGCCTCGACCCAAAGTTAAATAATAATAGTCCTCCAAAGGCAACAAGGAGAGTAGTACTCTATTTCAAAGAAAGTCAGGGCTAAAATGGACATTTCACAACACATGGGCTAACAACAAGTTAGAAACATCAACTTACTAAAATCTGACTCAGAAAATGGATCAAACATGGGCTTATAGATAAATCTAAACAAAGCCCAGATCAAAATCCTCTTTTTAACTAACAATGGATCTCTCTATTACACTGCCCAGAGAAAAAACTAATCAAAAATTTCAAGAATCATTTCATTAAACCTTCAAACTTCAAGCCCAGAACATCAACAGAAAGATAAAAATCCCAACTTTTATTTAAACATATCAGCAGAAGCTTCAAAAATATAAGACCACAAACTTTTAAAAGCTTATTTTGCCCATGAAACACAGTACTCCTATCGTCCCAATTTACGTGGCACAGTTAAAATTTCAAGAATCATTTCATTAAACCTGCAAACCTCAAGCCTAGAACATCAACAGAAACATAAAAATCCTAACTTTTTTATTTCAACATATCAGAAAAAAATTGAATCAACCCTGAGAAGCTTCAAATAGCTCAAAACAGATACTGAAATAGAGCATCTTAGCACACATTTACACAAAAATATAAACAAAATCTAACACAAATATAATCATTTCAGAGATTCGACAGCTCAATCTTCACAGTAAAACAATAAATCAATAAAACAAATCTGGAAAAAAAAAATCAAATCTGAAATGAACAAAAAGGGGTTACTATACCTGTAGAAAAAATTTGAATTTTGAGGAGAACCCAAGTACCGAAATTGGATTCTGAGCAAAACCCAGATGGGAATTTGGAAGCCGATGAGTTTTTCCGGCTCCGGTAGTGAATCAGATCTAGGGTTTTCGGCCGTAGAAGGAGGAGAGAGAAAGAAGAGAGAGAAAGGGGAGAGAAAGAGAATTGGGCTTTTTTGAACCCGAAAAAACTAATTGGACTTTTGTTTATGATTTTTTTCTTGGGGTCTTTTGGGGATTGGTTATTTAGTGATAAGGTTTCAATTAATTGGATTTGGACTTTTTTATTTGTTTTTGTTTTTAAGGTCCATTTATTGTTTATCAATGTGTGAAAAATGATGGTGTGTTAGTGTGTGTTTTTTTTGGGTTAAATTTGTGTACATACCCTTTTTGGGTCAAGTTGGCTTGATGTGTCATGTGACAAGCCCACTCTTTATGGTATTTTTGATTGGTTTAGTGTAGATAGGTGGGTGGGGGTGGGGTTGGTTTGGGGGGTGGGTGGGTTGTAGCCCACTGGAATCTTTGTGTGGACTTATAAAAAAAAAGAAACAAAAATTAAGGTCCATTTATTGTTTATCAATGTGTGAAAAATGAAGGTGTGTTAGTGTGTGTTTTTTTTGGGTTAAATTTTGTATATAGTCCTTTTTTGGTCAAGTTGGCTTGATGGGTGACTTATAATGGACCATAGCCCACTTTTTATGGTATTTTTGGTTGGTTTAGTGTAGATAGGTGGGTGGGGGTAGGTGGGTTGTAGTCCATTGGAAATTTGTGTGGACTTTTTAGTTCGTTTTTAAGGTCCATTTATTGTTTTTCAATGTGTGAAAAATTGAAGGTGTGTTAGTGTGTGTTCTTTTCGGTTAAATTTTGTATATAGTCCTTTTTTGGTCAAGTTTGCTTGATGTGTGACTTAAATGGATCATAGCCCACTTTTTATGGTATTTTTGGTTGGTTGGTTTAGTGTAGATAGGTGGGGTGGGTTGGGTGGGTTTTGGGGTAGGGGGTGGGTGTAGCCCATTGGAATTTTTGTATGGAGTTTGTTTATGATGGGGTCTACATTGTGGCTAAAATTGGAATTGGAGGAAATGGGGTTCTTTCCTTGAGGAGAATTTTGATATTTAGCCCATTATGGTGTGGTTGGGGGAGGGGGGAGGGGGGTTGTGGTAAAGTTTCACTTTTGAAACAAAAGGATGTCATCTTATTCATGTCCAATCTTGATAATGTTGAAATTGATCCAAAGAGGTCATTCGAGAGTCAACAGCCAATTTAGAATTTTGAGTTTATGAATTTTGAATTCTAGAAAAAGTAGTCTAATGAGTTTGAATAAATTATTCGTACATATTCAGCAAATTTCTTAACACAAATATAAGGTTATGGTCGATGTTACTGATTTTGACGAACTTATAGCTAGAACTCTAGCTCCACACATGTCAAGGCAAATTATGAGACATTATGGCCCTCGGGCACTTTGATATGTTTAGGTGGATCGGACTAGGCTATATTAACATCGACATGTTGTATTGTGTTTTGTTGCTAGTTTAAATACAATGTTTAATTCAATTGTTACTTAACTTTATTGTATCGTATTGTTTAATCCATCATTATGTAACGATGAAAAATCTCATTTTATGTAATAATCGTTTTGATGTGATTGTGATGTTACCTCATTTTCTTTTTCATTATATCTTTGATTATTATCTATTAATCCTATTTTATATTTTACCATATCTTTTCAAAACAGCTCTACCCATGTACCCTACTTTTCTTGTAAGTTTTTCCATCAAATTACTTGTGTATGATATTATGTAACGATGGAAAATAGTATAATCTATCCAAATATTATATTCATCAAAATAATATAATACATTACAAATGTATAATATAACATAATACTATATTACGTAATACATTATGAAACAATATGTAACAACCATCCAAACAAAGCGTTAGCCCCCGTTCACTTTTTTGAAATTTTCAAAGTTGAAGTTGGAGTTGGAGTTGTGTTTGGCCATAACTTTTGCAATAATTATCTAGATCTTAAATATATATTTTAAAAAAATATAAATATGATTTAAAAATAAAATATAATTTAAATGAGGTTATTTTATGAAAATAAAAAATTTAGGATTTTTTCAAAAACAAATAATTTAAAAAGTGAAAAAAGTGAGTTGGGAGTTGTATTTGGAATTTTTATGGCCAAACACTATTTTCGAAAAAAAGTGAAATAATTTTTCGAAAAATAGTGAAAACTTCTCATGGCCAAACGCGCACTTATTTGACTACTACTAACTAGTAAGGAGGGGAAGAATTTTGGTTGGTTGTAGAAAATAACTCTATTATTCTCATTTTTCACTTGTTTTATAAGATCTTCTGTAGTAAATTCCCACCAATTATTATGGTAAAAAAAAAAAAAAACTCACCAATTATTATGGAAAAAGATCCCACCAATCATTATAGAAAGAAATCCCACCAATCATTAAGTTTAGTGTCCATCCAAACAACCTTTATTATCAATTCTTGAATTGAGTTGATTGGTTAATATTTAGTACTAATTCCTTTGGGAGCGTCACTCCGGAATGGGCCCTATAGTGCTCAATTTTAATTAATCGGGACTCCAATACGGGTACCGAATATCAGGCGAAGACTAAAAGAAAAAATATTTAGTACTGATTGTGAAAGATTGAGCTACTTATTCATACTTTGCACCAACTATAATTAATTAAAGTCATTTTACATTATTAAACATACTTGCAGAGATTATTATTATGTAATTAGACCTAAGTTACAGTAATTAGCAGCTAGGGAAAGGAAGATATTAGCAATCCCCATCTACTTTTAGTCGAATTTAACCGGTCATCCTGTACGAAAAGATGATCAATTGAACACCATTCGTCAGAAAATTATATTATTTTATATATTATCCTTAGCAAAATTAAATATATATTTCACCACTAATATTAATGACCAATTAGATATATAGAAGAAAAGAATATATGAAAGTGCAAACATAATGAAAAAATATACATTAGTTTTATACATAATAGTGTTTTTTAATATATATTTAGTTAATTAATGTAATTATTTTCAACCGACCGATCAGTAACTTAAAAAATTAAAGAAAAGAAGAAATAGTTGATAATATAATAGTGGGCTTATTAGGTTAATTGGTTGTACAATGTATAATCTTATGCCCAAAGGTTCCTAGCTACAACATAGTCCAGACGGCCACCACTATATATCGGTTAAATCGATAACCTAACCATTAACCGATTAATCTATAACTTATCTTAATAGTTTGATTGTCGATTTAGCATGTTTATAAATATCTGAAAACATTCAAAATTGAATTGAACGGATCGATAAGTGGATCTACTATCTCGTGAAAATTCTATATGCTAACTTCAAATATTTGGATATGAAGTTAGATTTGACAATCCTTAACCTCAGACCTTTAAGTAGAAAATTGTCAACATTATAAGATTCTAAATTCTTCTTTACTTTTTTAAACTTCGTGTCAAGTTAAAACAGGACACATAAATTGAAACGGAGGAGTAGTAACTTTCGGCTATTTGTTAAATAAGGATCCCAAAACGGCTATTTGTGCAATTCCACCATTAAAAATATTTTCAACAACACTTTCAAACCTTTTATATTCTCTCTTACAATGGTTGAAATAGCCATAGTAAGTTTAATTATTATCAAGAAAACTATAAATGTGGTAACATAAACAAAAAAGATTAAGAGATTTCGGGTTCGAACTCTGAGTATGTAGTCGCCTTTGATAGAAAATGCTTTATCCTTTAATGTGAGATTTTCAGCACGAATTTTGAATTACTCGAGCCTCAACCGAACACCAAATAAAAAACAAAAAAATATAAAGAGAGAAGACAAAGTCATGGGTAAAATCAAACAGAAAAACTGCCTTTTTAATCATGTCGGATTAATATGGCAATGTGTGCTTTGGTTTTTGTAGAAGAAAAAATAATAGTTGAGAACTTCAATAGAAACATAAGACATATGAGGTGACAAAGGAGTACACATTAATACCCATGCATATGTTTCCTAGCAATATATATATATATATCAATCTCCGTACAAGGTATTTATACCTTCGATGCGCGTATAACGAGGGGCAAAGCCAGCTTGGGGCCAGAGGGTTCATTCGAAACCCCTTCGACAAAAAAAGACATGATTTATACATGATAAAAGTGTTGAACCTGCTTCGATTAGTTCGTGTGTTTATCTTTTCATATTTTGAACCCCTTAGTAAAAATCATGGCTCTGCTACTGCGTCAACTAGGCCATGACAATTAATAGAGTCGACTTGAGTTTCGGCTTGGCTCAGCTCGCTTGTATTTAGTTTAAGCTTGGTTCAGATCAAATTCGACTCGGATCGACTTACCTTTCATCAAAGTCACGTATTTGGGCCGGAGCACATAGAGCTTTGAAGTATCGAGTTTATCTAAACTCATTATTCTTAATTACCTAATGATTATGTCCGAATTCTATAATGGAGCTTCACCTTAATTGTTATTTGAATAAGTAAAAGTTCTGTCTTGGTTCGAGTGGGGATGAATGGGCAAAAAGGACGGTTATAAGGCATCTACAGGACCTGTTTTCGACTAGTTATAACCAGAACTCTTAGGTTAAAGGAGCGAGACTAATTCATTGACCAAGACCATGGCTTGAGATTGTTGGGAGGGGGCTTGGACGAAACATAAACTTATGTGTAGATATTCACTAAAATTGCAATAAATAGTAGATATGAACTCATAATTTTTAAAATATAAAGATTGTAAGATTAAAAATCTTAAAGTTTAAATCCATAAAACTTAGTAAATTCTAAATCCACCTCTAAACACAATCAAGTCAAAGTTCAGCTCCTTTACATTCGAGATGAGTTGAATGTTTAATTAATGGTCACTCAACTTGTAGTAATTGGCCGCCACACGATCACTCAACTTTGATTAAATTTTTAAAACAACCAAAATACTCAGCTCCATTAGATGGATCAGTTCATCCAAATTAAAGATTAATTAATCATAAAATATTATATTTATATATTTTAAATTTAATACAGCAGTGTAACATGCCCTCTCACATGGTCCCATACTCCCCATTTATGCAAAAAAAAAAAAGGGTTCCACAAAACAAATATATAGCCAATTAGTGTGTCTTTGTAAAATGGAACAAGTTAAATATTAATAAAGAAAAACTTTGGTGATCTTTAACTAATAATTAACGAAATAGATCCAAAAGAGAAGTTAGTGAAGAATATTCTAGTTCTAGTTTAATTAAACAAAACAACGATGCATATATGCATCTTTATTATGAAAGATTACTTTAATTATAATACACCAACATGGATTGTGATGGGATGATTGGGTCCCTCCACCCTTAATCATAGGTTTCGAGTTCGAGTCCTGAGTATGAAAAAATCTTGTTAGGAGCGTTGCACTCAGAAGGGGCCAGTCTTACAATGTGCGGTCCGAATATAGTCAGGCTCTGATATGAAATATCGAACACCGGATGAGGACAAAAAAAAAAGAGATTACCCTAATAATACAGTGATTGCCAGCTAACTTTACCAAGAAGCCCACTAACTTCCATAGATCTTGTACTCTAATACATCCATAATATGCGTTAATCCATCTATTTCATTTCTCTCCTTCCCTCCAATAATTTAAATTAAATACTACAAGATTGGAGAAGTAAACACACAAAGAAGTCGAAAGAAATTCAATATATACTATATATAAATAAAAAATAATTTTAATCATGTATAAACAATATAAGTTTCCACCGAAGAAGATTCGGATGAACCCCAACCCTCAGCCTTACCTGACGTCACCTCTGAGACCAGGTATACCAATTTGGAAAAAATTACTTGCTTAGCTTTGGTTTGGGTAAGGCGGAAACTGAGGCATTACATGTTGTCTAATCCAGTATATTTAATAGTTTTCATGAACCTACAAGAAAAGTATTTATCCGAGGAAAATTAAATCTAATCCGCCAAGATGATTGCTTCTTTTGTCTGAATTCGGCATCACGTAGCTTCCATGTAGTTAATAAAGGGGTGAATTTACATACAGAAAATGGGATACGTGAATCTGTGATCTTTTCGTAAAACTAGATATTTTAAGTATATATTTTTTAAAATTAGAATAATATTAACTGTTGACACCCATGCTAGAAGAAGACTAAATGGTGCACTTGATTTAAAGGTGGGTTATTTACCTTGACGACTAGGGATCACTTCCCACTAACCGTCTGAGCTTTCAAAAATATCCCGACTGTAAGCATCTGACCATCAGATGTCGTAGGTCGTTTTCTAACATTACCGATATTTCGAAAAATGTATTTTTTTTCTTTCTTTTTCTAGTGTTGCATCCATATTCTAAAAATTTTAGAATCGCCTCTGATTAAAAGAAATAGCGATAAATAACTTTTGTCATTGAACAACAAATATTCATTGCAAATCCTATTTGACAATGAATTATCAAAAAAAAAGTCTGTTTTCCATGGTAATAGTGTATATAAAATTTGAGAACACATAATTAAATATGTATTCTCTCCGTTTTATATTAGTTGGTCATTTTTCTTTTTACACGCATGTTAAGAAATCATAAATAAGAAGGTAATTTTACTAATTCACCTTTTAAGAAACTTCTTTGGGACTTTACAAACAAGTGTAAGTACTTTTAAAAAAAATTCAATTACAAGGGTAATACGAGAAAAATTTAATTAATACTTTCTTGATTTAATAAGGTGGTCAATTAATATGAGACAATTATTTTTAGTATAGTGGTCAACTAATATGGAACAGAGAGTAACAAATTGTAATAATAATAATAATAAAATAAGAGGATTAAATTTGGCGTTTAGGAAGTTAGTGGGGGGTTGTGATGGTAGGCAATAAAAGTGTCGGGGTACAAAACAGAGACAGAGAGACCTTTGTCCGGAAATATCGGGGGGAAAATGTCATTTTCCCCAACTTGTGGGTCACCCTCACATGCATCCATGTGATAATCATGTTCTTTTTTCCTTTCCCTTTCGATAAAAATAGCGTCCACCGATTACTTTTTAATTATTATACTTGATTAACAATTGTGTTTTCTCTTTATTAAATGAATACGAAGGCGTTTGGCTGTAAATAATATTTAAAAACAAAAAGAAGAATAACAATAATAACCTACACAATATCATGATCTCATAAATAAGGTTTCGAGAGATCTTGTGTGAGGTTGTGATTTTATTTCTGATAAATTCTCGACGCAAGAAAAGCATTTAAAAATACAGACTTGATAATCTATAAGAGTAAAAACTATGATGAAAATACTGTGAGACACTGTGGTAGATATTAGGGGACTTACTGCATACGAACTCCAACGTGATCCAACACTGTTGTAGGGAGGCTAATCAGGTTGCAGACTCTATGGCCAAACATGGTATAGACAATAGGGACCTTCTTGTTTAATTTCGAGCCCGAGGACCTTCTAGGAAGTGCCAAAGGCCCCTACACGGCTATAGCCTTGACAAAGCTAAGATGACTTCTATACAACATGATAAGCATAACAATAATAACATATTCAGTATAATCTAACAAAGTAGAGTTTGAGGAAGGTAAATGTACGCAGATCATACTTCCACCTTGAAGGTGTACACAGACTGTAGTTCTACCCCTTTTTATGTATCTTTCAGTTTGATTAATAAAAGTCTTTATAGATACATAAATATAATATCGTGTTTAAGATTCACAAGTCTTTAAAACCTAGCATTTTTTTTAGACTTTCTGTCAATTCAAACTAGGGCAAACAAATCGAGCTAAAAAGGAGTATGCATGACTCTCATAGCCAAAACGAAGAAATGGAAAATACAAATATAAGTAATATGACCTTGTAGTAAGCACATTCTTTAGAGTGTAGCTCTAACATATTCAAATCTTTAAAAATCTTCTGTTCTTTTATAGATTTTCGATTAATTTAAACTAAATCAAACAAAATGAGACAGAAAAAGAGTATACAGGACCTTCAAAACCAAAAAGAAGAAACGAAAACATGGTCCTATAATAAATACATTCTTTAGGATGAACCCCTAACTTATTCAAAACTTAAAAGTCTTTCGCTCTATTGTCAATCAATTCAAATTAAATCAAATAAATTAAAACAAAAAAGGCATATGGACCCTCAAAACCAAAAAGAAGAAAGAAATATGGCCCTATAATAAATACATTCTTTAGAGTGTACCACTAACCTATTCAAATCTTGAAAGTTTTTCATTCTTTTATAAGTTTCTATTGATTCAAACTAAATCAAATATATTGAAACAGAAAAAAGTATATAGGACCCTCAAAACCAAAAAGAAGAAATGGAAATATGCCTTTATAATAAATATATTTTTAGGTTGTACCCCTAACCTATTCAAAACTTTAAAGTCTTTCATATTGTTACAGATTTTCAATCCATTCAAATTAAACCAAATAAATTGAAACAGGATGAAGTATATAGGATCCTAGGGGTGTCAATGGTACGGTTCAGACGGTTATTTTATAAAATTTATATCATATCAATTTTTTGGTTATTTTTTTTATATAACCAAAATTAGACTTTTCAAAGTCATCCCATCACCTCGGTTTTTCTTCGATATCGGTACGGTTCGGTTAATTTTTGATATTTTTTAAAAAATATATAAAAGTTAGAACATTCTATCATGTATACTTATGTATAACTTTGGCAAAAACTCTTTAGCATTTTTATTGTATAAAAGATAATGAATCAAGAAAACATGAAAAGAAAACAAGAATAGAAATTCATCCCATTATTTTACAGTAGTGTAAGATAATGTTAAGCATAGATAAAAAAAATATAATGTAAGATTACATGAGCGAAAAGAAATCAATGAAAATGAAACTCAAGAGTTGAGTCATACTCAAATTAATTATCGAATAAGAGAAATCTATCTATCTATCTATCTATCTATCTATATATATATATATATAAGAAGGTTTTAGGAATGATGACGTGAAGCTCTATATGACCACCATTCCTATTTATCTTTTTTCTCATTTTTTTGAAATTTTTTCTCTTTATTTATCTATTTATTTTATTCTAATAGCTCAAAAAATATTTAGATTCAATGAATCAACTTTTCACTTCCCATTATAATTATCTTCTTAATTAGATATCTTAATATGCATTTATGTATGGCCATTTGGTATCCTTTTTATCACTTTATAATATGCATAAGTATAGAGCATTTCATGATTCATTGGTTTCATTAATTTTTTCTTTAAAATTTGTGATAGATTTTCATATAGAGTTTATATTTGTTGTAATGTATTATGAAGATTTGACATTATCGTACTTAGTGTTGATAGTGTAGAGCATTTCATAATTCATTGATTTCATTATTTTTTTCTTTAAAATTTGTGATAGATTTTTATATAGAGTTTATATTTGTTGTAATGTATTATGAAGATTTGACACTATCGTACTTATTGTTGATCTTTTTGCTTCGATATTTGTTGCACAAATTATTTTTCTTTTCATATTATTGTTATTTTATTTTTCATCCAAATTCTTTTATTGATTGCTATGTTGATTAGCTCTTATTCTTCATCTACAAGAGTATATTGAATTTGGAGATGAAAGTTCTTCGCATCCCATGCTTAGATGATAACTTTTCATATATATGCTTAACAATATTTTTTTCTCCTTTCCAATCACAAATCAGATTTCTCTTATTCTCCTTCTAATTTAATATGAATTCCATAGATAAATTGATTCTTTCTATAAAACATTCTTCTTGTCTTTTGAAACACTCATCACTTTTTCTATAAATATAGATTTCTCAACCAAAATTCATTTTTTTTTACATATTTTCTTGCAGGAGAAATTATAGTGCAACATCTTTTCAAATTTTTTTTAATCTTTAACTTTTCTTCTTACACCAATATTTTGTATATTGAATTTGGAGATGAAAGTTCTTCACATCCCATGCTTAGATGACAACTATTCATATATATATGCTTAATTCCATATCTCTATTCTGATTTTCTAATTCATATCAGATTAAATTAGAATTTTTGCTAATTGCCATTCAATTCTATGAATTTGCAGGATCATTGATTTTAACATCAATGAAAAGTACATGCAATTTATACATTTTTTTAATTAATTGGTAAAAAGGATTCTTTCTTTAATTTTCTTGCTATTTGAATTTTTTTAAATTATATTCTTTGTTAATTGTAATATATATACTAAAATAATTTATCTTAGTTAGCAATAATCTCTTCTCTCTTTATTATACATTTCTTTTTTGATTTATAACTTTTGGACTTTCTTTTTTAGGTTTCAGATGATGACTTTGTTATTCCTTTAATTTGATATGAGGTTAATCATTATGAATTTTTTTTTTGCTTTGTATATAATTCTATTTATCTTATTTTTGATTTCTTTTAATGATTCACTTACGTTTTATTGTCATCTAAAAGAAAATCAAAAAGCTAAAAATAAAAAAGGTAATCATTGACCAATAAAAGAATTATCTTTATTTTTTTGGTCTTTTTCTACTTTTTTCTCATTCGATTATAATGTTAAAAGCTCAAAAACTATTCCTTTGACTCTCTTAATTATATTAAATATATTATTTTAAATTTTTTTAAAATCATTTCCTCAATTCTCTTATTTATTATAAAAAATTTCAAGGTCCGTCATCTGAAAAAAGATCGGATACACAAATAATCAGTTTTCAATCCCGCTCTTTTCTCTTTCTTTTTTCTTTAATTCACGGCCCTTCCTCCCAGAAAAAGTAAAATCAAAAAAATTAATAAGCACATTTTTTTTACTAAAAATAAATAAATCAACTAGCACACTTTCAATAAAGACTTCCTTATCAAGTTTCTATTTCACTCTCAAAAGACCAATAGGAATAAGAAAAGTCATCATATTAATTGCTCAATAACTATATTTAATTTATTTTATTATCAATACAACATAATTACCCATTACCTATTCCCTCAATTTGTAACTTACATCTCCTTTAAATTCATTAAACCTCTTAATTATTAAAAACTTTATTTAACTCATTGTAATCTCTTATGGGTCAAATATTCTTACAAAGAAGACTACATGCCTATAATCTTTCCTCACCTCTCTTTTTGTGGTTTGATTAAATCTCATGTAGTAAGTAATAAGACAATGTTTTTGCTATCTGTTTCTCTCTGATTTATTAATTTTAATTGAAAATATTATATTTTTTGTCTTTGTTTGAAGCTTTTTGTTAGTTTGTGATGTTATTTTCTACATTTTGTTTATAGTTTTTATTTTTCAGTGATTTTAGGATTATTATTTTTTGTAGATTGACTTCCTATTTTCTTACAAGTTGATGATAAGTGTTGCGTCAATCACTACATTTTGAGAAGAGTAACTTTCTTCGTCTTTCTCCTCTATTTTTTTTTGAGATGATAATCTTAATAGCTTCATGAATAGTGTAATTAGAGAGCACTAAACATCATCATTTAGAAGGTGCCAATAAATATTTATTTCTTAATTTTTTAAGTCATGCCATATATATATAAAGAAAGAAAACCAAAGAAAAAAACTAAAATGTATCTTTTGCATATGATAAGGGCAGCCTGTTTTTGATGATATATACGGAGATCTTATAAAGTGCGGGATTTATTAGGTAATCAAATTTTTATAGTGTTACACTATAATTTAATGATTTGAAACTTTTTTTTTTTAAAAAAAAAAAAAGTTTTTGAAAGGGAATAACATAAATTTGGAAGCAAGAATTTGAGAAGTTAACCATTTCAATTTAAACTTCAAATAATTGTCTTTCTTAACTCTATGCCAAACAATACTAAAATTTAGTATTTACTCTTTTTTTCTATTATGATGTCTCTATGTATTTAAAGTTATTATCATAACTCTAAATATATTTATTCATTTGTGTAATTGCATTATTGATCTTTTTTAACATTTAAAATATATGTAATACATAAGTTGATGAGCATTATCATTAGAGGAGTGAATATATTTTGCTTAAGGTAAAGTTCTTTTTCATGTATATGCAACCTTCCTATAGATCAATATATTGATTTTCTTTGTTTTAATTTTTTTCGCGTGATAGAAGTGAAATTTAGGAAGAAATAGCATTGATAAAGATATTTGAAATGATGAACTTAAGACATTTAAGAAAATGAAAAATGAAACGATTTTAATTTTCAAGATTTTTCATTTACTAGAACTTTTATCTTAACTTAGAGGAAGAATTTATGTCATTATATTTATATTTTTTTATTTATTCGTTATTTTTTTATTTTCTGTTTTTTCTTATTCAAGTTCACATGTACTAAGTTAAATTGATTGTCCCTCTGTCTCAGTTTATACGACTCACTTTCCTTTTTAGTCAGTCCCAAAAAGAATAACACATTTTTATATTTAGTAACAATTTAACTTTAAAATAACTAATTTACACATAATGAAATGATTTACAGCCACACAAATATCTATGACTTATATTAGATCACAATTTTTAAAAGTCTTTTCTTCTTTCTTAAACTCCGTGCCAAGTCAAAGTAACTCACATAAATTAAAACGGAGGAATACTAAAAAAATTATAATGAGGATAGAATCATAAATAAATATCTAATTAATAAAGATTAATTTTCTTCAATAAAATATATAAATAATGAGAATAATATTCAATCATATATTGATTTTATTTTAATAACCGCGCGAAGCGCGGTCAAGTACACTAGTTTAAATCATAAAAGAGGAAAAATATCTATTAACATGTAACTTGTTATTCAATATCATTGGAATACCTTGTAGCTTACTAGTTATTACTCGAAATTCAAAATTTTAGCACTAATTTAGTTTCGATTAGAGTAGTATAATAAGTTTCAAATTAGGACTCTGAGTGTTAATTATGTTGCCATTTTCCATCACCCTGGGTCCTAAGCAAAAAAAATAATATTTTTTTATTTTTATACTTAATATATATAATATATTTACACATGTATTATTCGGTACGGTTCGATATTTTTACGGTTAATTTTTATAAAATAAAAAACCTATCCAATTATTCGGTATGGTTATAAACTTCATCGGTGATAAGTATATGCTCCATCGGTATAGTTTGATCTAGACTGAAAGTGCCAGACATGAATTAAAAAGAGTAATTTTTCACCTATTGTCGGAGGTCAATTATTGCTTGCTCTCTCGAGATTGCAAATCTCTATTGAGTCGAGAATCCCTAATTTAACCAAATCTTAAAAGTCTTTATCTCTTTTATAGATTTTGTTCGATTCAAACTAAATCAAACAAATTGAAACAAAAAGGAGTCTTATAGACCCTTGAAACCAAAAAGAAAGAAATGAAAACACGGCCCTATAATAAAAACATTCTTTAGTCTTCGAGTTTTATCACGGATTTTCGATCAATTCAAATTAAATCAAATAAATTGAAACAAACGAAATTATATAGGAATCTAGGACCCTCAAAACCAAAAAGAAGAAATGGAAACATGGCCTTGTAACAAATACATTAAAGAATGTATTCCTAACCTATTCAAGTCTTAAAAATCTGTCTTTTTTATAAAATTTTGTTCGATTCAAACTAAATCAAACAAATTAAAACAGAAAGAAGTATATAGAACCCTCGAAACCAAACAAGAAAGAAATGAAAACATGGCCCTATAATAAATACATTCTTTAGGGCAGCCCCTAATCTATATATTTATAGGTGTCAAAAGCAAATGGGCAAATTATATATTATATTAAGCTTATAATAGGCTGGAAATTATAAATGGACAGATCTATAAAAAAGGGACCCATAAATGTGTGCCCACTAAGCCAAAACACAACCAACCAATCTGTAAGGTTGTATATTCACCTCTCAAATACAGATCACTTTATTTAATTCATTTGTTTGTTACACAAGTGACAAATATAATGAATATATATAATGAAATATGCAATATATTTATATGTATATGTATATACAGTTGGTCTCTATAATATTCATGCTTTATAATAATATTTCACGATATTCATTAAGTTTTTTTGTTAAATTTTTATGTTAGGTTACATTATATGTTCTCTATAACAATATTTTATTTTAGTAACCAAACAATATTCAGACAAGTAATACCATTATAAATAATTTAACTATATAAGAACCAATAATATTAGATAATATTTGATTGGACATAGATTGCATAATGTAATTACCTTAAAAGTGATCTGATTGTGTAGATTTTTTTACACTATCAAACTTAAACTCTTATCTTCATAAGTATAATTGTAAGTAAGAATATAATGGGTCTCAATTTATATGATACACTTTTTTTTTTTAAGTTTATACTTAAAAAAAATATCACATTTTTATATTAGAAACAATTTGAGTTTAATATTCTTTTTACTCTTACCTAATTATTAGATTAGATGCCACACATATCTTTAAGACTTATTTTAAACGATAAGTTTTAAACGGTGTCATTTAAATCAGAACAAGAGGAGCAACACTATTAGAACGGAGATTTTTATCATCGTAAATTAATAAAAAAAAATTGTGTTATAAAAATAAATTTTTCACCAAACTAGCTCACTGAGAAAATGCATGGTAGAGAATAAATTTTCATTCAAAAAGTAAGAAACTTTTTAATTTTTTCATATGAAAACTCTGCTATTTTTTATTTTTTTAATTGATTCAATTAAAATATGGGTGAAAATAACCACTACACATTTTTAATGAGAAATTTCAGTAGGAAAATAGTATTTTTTTGGTAATATAATAAATGCTAGTACTTATTTTTTTCTCCTTAAATTAATTAATGGGATGAAATAAATTTGGCTTTTTTTAGTAGGTATAGAAAAAGGTAGGGTTGTTCAGTTCTGTTGTAGACCCAATCCAATATTCTTCTTGGGATCAGTAGTAAAAAGACCCCCCACCCCTCCCCCACCCCAACCCCACCCTACCCACCCACCCCCACACCTAATTCCCCACCTATAAATACTGCCCATTCTTCTCCTCTCACAACACTTCACTTGTTCCAATTTTCTCACTCCCACAAAATAAGAGAAAAAATAATAATTTTTTTCTCTTTTTTTATTTTCTCAAGAAACCCTATTTAGGGTTAATGAGATTGTATCTATAGAGGTTTTTTTGTGTGTGTACAAAATGGCTCTTTTTGTACTTTTCCACAGCTTTCTTGAACTGCATCTATCAAAAACTCTTTCTTTCTATTTTTTTTTTTGGAGATTAAGAGAATTAAATTGTTGAAGTTCAATAAAGCTGTGGGAAGATACACATAGGGTCAAGAACATATGTTTTTTGTTGTTGAAATTTTTGAAGTTGCACAATTGAATTCCCCCTTTTTGCAACACTTGGAATTTTGATGGGCTCATCGGAAACATTTCTGACGGACTTTTCGATGAAATTTGCATATTTTCTATCGCGTTTAAAACGTCCGTAGGAAATTTGCAATTTTAGTAGTGTTATATGCTCATGATGATTCATTGATCAGTGGTGGAGCTATCCTTGTTCAAGGAAGTCAATTTACCTCTCTTGGGGAGAAAATTGTGCGGTCTAAATAGGTAATTCTTTTAATGTATATATACTTTATGTTAAATTCCTTTGACTTTTTCATATATATAATTTTTTTAGATTTTGGATTTACTAGATCTATTATAGTGTGTACATATATATGTCAATTTTTTGTTTATATACTTATGTTGAATTTTTATGAGTTCGATCTTCATATATTTATTTTTTTATATATTAAATTTCATTAGTGAAAATTCTAGATTCGATACTATCGTGATCACTAGATCTATTTCTTAAGGGAAGACTTAAAAAAATATCTAAGTTTGTGAGTTGTGATGAAAACTTTATTTGTTTGGTTTATATTTTTGTAACTTTCTTACTCCATGTTTGGTTTTTAGTGATCAATTATCACATGGTATCCTTTTTTTGAATTTCTTTTTGTTTTCAATTTTAACTCAAAAAAAATTATTTCGGATCTAAGAAGTCATGCTATGATGAGTTTAATATGGCCAACAACAACAGATTCTGTGAAATCCCACAAAGTGAGTTCTTTGTCTAGAGAGGATAGAGTGTACGCAGATATTACCTCTACTTCGTAGAGTTAGAAAGGTTATTTCCAAAGAGTTTAATATGGCCATAAATACCAATTAATGTAGTATTAGGCCCCCACCCAACTCCAGAAAGCAGCTTGACGTAATTTCATAAGTAAATTAGCAAAGAATTAATCTCTCTCTCTATATATAAGTATTTGTATCTTACCTTTAATTAGTTACTAGTAAAAATGATTTGAACTGTCTAAATACCAATTAATATAGTTGTGCTCTAATAGTCACAAAGGAATCGAGACTGGTCTAACTCTAAAATTTGAACTTTATGAGTTGAGAATTCTAGCATAGCAATCTCAAGTACTATAGTAATTGAGTTCTAAATTTAATTTTTAATTTTATATACATATATAGCGAATTCCTAAACATACGTTTGCCATTCTTTGCCATTTTTAATTTTATATATATATATATATATATATATATATATATATTTTGAGTTAAAACTATTAAATTCTACCAAACATATCTTATAACTTGCATTTGCCATTCTTTTACTTTTTACCTAACTCTAAATCTTTCACCACTCGGGATTGTGATGCGATGTATAGGATCTATCATTAAGTAAATATCTTGATTTTAAGTCCTTGCCCTTGGAATGGAGAAAATCTTCTTAGAGAACGATTTCCCTTTTAACATTACTAAAAACGAAAATCTTTATATCTGCCAAAAAGTTTGTTGGGCGGATTTAATGGGAATCCCATTGGAAATTAATTCCTGTTTTTTTTAGTAGTACATGTCTCATGTGACGCGACTCTGAATTAGTCAGAACTTGTCTACTACCATTTCAGTGCATAGTTTGTAACTACATATTATGAAAATTTAGTAGCCTTTATGCGTATGTAAACCCACGCAATTCAATAACAAATAACAAATCGAAATATGCAACTACATATATTATAAAAAATTTAGTAATATACACTTGTATGGAATCTCACCTGACGCGTCTCTGAATTAGTTGGAACTTGTCTAGTACCATTTTAGTGCATAGTTTGTAACTATATATTATGAAAATTTTCCATTTATATTTGTATATAGGATGGACCACAATATTGTCATTTCATTCTCATATGGAACCTTCCCAACCAACTATATATATGTCTACATAAATTTTTAAAGCTATATTTATTTAAAATTAGGTAAAGCATTTGATTGATCAGTATGTGCATGAATATATGTCAGACCATAGCTAATTTGCCAGCCATTTTAACCACTACAACAGCAAAATTTGCAGAAATCACAAGTTATAATAATATTGCAGAATTATTAAATTACTATAAGAAAAAAATAATTAAGGATGTTTTTTCTCCACATTATCTGTAAATTTTGGTAGACATAATGATGAAGCTATCCTGTAAGGTACGGGTTCGGTAGAATTCAATAACTTTAGTCTCAATCTTATATATTTGTTGAAAAATTCATTAGATTTATGTGTGCATATAATACTTATCAACTTCAAAATCTGAATTCGCCTCTGAGACAAAGTTATTCACTACTTATTCTGGTGGGCAGGGGCGAATCCACTATTATAGCTCCAGGTTCGGCAGACCTAGTACCTTTGGTTCAGATTCTGTAATTGTGTTACCGTAAACTAAAAATTGCGGCGATTCTACTGATGAGAATTAACAGATATCTTGTGGGAATTAGTTAAGGTACGCAAACTGATCCAAACATCATTAAACTCAATTACATATTGCTTGATATATAAATTGATTTTATTTGCTTTTACTTTATAGGGTCAATTTCTTTTCTTTTCTTTTTCCCCACTGACACTTTTGGTTTAAAGTTAAACATATGGGATCAACATGAAATTTTATATTTGGACTCAACTAATTAATAATTACTAATAACTTTGATCTAGAGTACTCAAAAAAAGTTAGAATTTTGTTTGTCTGATAGGCAAAATTAATTTAACTTTTGCCCCCCCAAAAAAAAAGAAGAAGACAGGATTGAATTGAAAAGTTAAAGATTAGACACCTTTCATCTCTCTTTTGATTATTTAATTGAAACAAATTGGAAAAAAGCATGAAAAGAAAAGGAAAAAAAACTATCAAACATAATCTTGTGTTGATTTGGCTGTCAATGAAAAGATGCCATACACAAAAGTACAATACACTTTTTTGATATAATCATTTAGTATTCGAAATTCACCGATTAACTAATTCAAATTTACATGGTGTACGACTCATTAAAAGGAGAAGCATTTGTAAAAATTGTATAGGTTAGCTACTTTTCGGACCAATTTTTTTTTAAAAAAATGGTTAGTATGTGAAAATTCGTTAAGAAGTAGCCATTTTTATGTGCAAGCATCATGATAGTGTCATGAATTTTGAACTTAAACAAGTGAAAAATTCAGGATATTGTCATGGATTTCAGAAATTGGCTATTTCATTAATGACATCATGTCCAAAAAATGGCTATTTTTGTTTTTATAACCAAAACATTCCCTATCATGATCTTGTCGATTTCGTTAGCTCAAACTTTTGATCAAGGATGAAGAAATTTTATTCATATCATTACAAACCCTCGGTGGTAAATGTACAATACATATCAACCATGACAACAATAACAATAACATATTCGGTGTAATTTTACAAAGTAGGATCTGGTAGGGGTAGAGTGTACGCAAACCTTACCATTACCTCAGAGGTAGAGGGGTTATCTTCAATAGACTCTCAGCTCAAGAAAAAATAGTGCAACGCAGTATAAAAAATAAAATAACGAAAATAAAGACAGTCATAACAAAATACTAATACATATCAACCATGAATGTGTTAAATTTGGAGTTAGAACTAGTCACTTCTTTCTTTTTATTTTTCCTTCTTACTTTTTTGTTTGTTCTTATAAATTTGCGAATATATCGACTATTTCACTGAATATTTGTTACTTGTCATTAAGATAGATATCGTTTAACTCTGTTCAATCAGCAACATTAAAATAAAATAATTTTTCCTACTTTCTGAAAACACATGAATTATTCATGTTATATTCCTGCATGCATGCCTGAATTTTTGCTGTTTTGAATGCAGAAAAAGTGGATATTCATGTTGGTAATTTTGGAAAATATATTGGGATATGATTTTTATGGGAAAACTAATTTGACCATGTTTAATTTATTTCTAGTTTTTAATTAAAAATTTTATGCATGGTTTAATTTGTTTTTTTTGAATTCCAAAGCACAATAATTTTATCAATTTTCTTCTTATACTTTGATGGCAAAAGTTTTATTTTGGTTTTCTGTTCGGTGTTTGATACTTATATTAGGGTCCTATTTAAATTTAGATTCATGTTAGAAAGTCCTATATTAAGGAATAAAACAACTTTTGACAAAAATTGCTCTATACCCAATATGATTCGAACCTGAAATTTTTAATTAAAAATAAAGGAGTAGTACTTACCACTCGATGATAACTTATTAGTATATGATGGACAAATGTTATTTTGCCTTTTGGAAGTTTCTTAAGAAAGGACGACTTGTCAGTCAGTGGCGGAGCCACATAAATCCAAAAGCTGGTGTAACTGAATTTTCTTTATCAGAAATTACATATATATATTCGACTTTCAAAATTACATGCATTTAATTCTCAAAAGAATCCGATATATCTTTATTTATTTATTTACTTATTTTATGATATTATCAAATTAAATGATATCACACATGGTAAAAAAATAAAGTTAAAATATGTAGCATCTTCCTGAGCTGGTCGATTGCTGAATAATATCTCCCTTCTTTATGTTGAAATGATTAAAGATCCTTTCGCACTTAATTAAAGATTTTGAGTTAGAATCTCGATGAAAATGAAAAATATTTTGGTAGGAAACGTTGCTTTACTCCTTTAATACAAATAATATCACGATCAGTGAACTTCGAATACTGAATAGTACTCGGCATGTGCAGTGAGTAAGCTGCAGCTAATTTTGTGATTTTTATTATACAAAAATTACTACACATATGATTGTGTCACATTTAATTAGATTAAGAAGTACTACTAGCAGGATTATTATTTGCCAGCATTTTTGCCAAGTTGGCTATTAATGATTTTCACTATTAATTATCTAATAATAACTCTGACATTGGTATGGAATAAATACTAATTAAAATCCTCAGGTATTAAACATATCAACCACTTTATGAGGGTAAAATATTTTTGGTACTAATAACATGTGATCAGTAAAGAAAAAGTTATTTTCTTCTAAAGGGGAGTCAATCGACACTCTTTTGTAAGTCGGAAAATTACATTGCGTAAAAAAGTTAAATTTTTCTGTATATATATATTATATTGAATTCTCTTCACTTCATCGTATGTTTACTTCTTTATATATTTTGAATTTTGCTAGTAAAATCTTAACTCCGCAACTACATATTATTAACATGTTAGTTACCATTTTCACTAAGTTACCAATTGATGCTAACGTATTATCATAGTAATTTACTTATAATTACTAGTTACTAGCAGATTTTTTTTTGTTAATCCTATTTATTGACAAATTAATAATAAGTAGATTATTTTTTCAATCGCACAAATAATAGTTAGAAATACTCTTTAATTGGGTGAATATATATGTAGTAAATAAACCCCATAAAATTAGTATAGGAACTCTACATTTATATCTACAATGGTAATGAATCGATGAGTATTTTTTCATTCTTAATAAGAGGTTTCGCGTCAAATCTTGAGTATAAAATCGTCTCTGGAAATAACGTTTTACCCCAAAGTGTGACTTCCCAATATGATTTTAATTTAATCAGGCCACTAAACAGGTACCATATATTGGATTAAAAACCGCAAAATTCAAGGTGGGAGTTTTTTTTTTTTTTTTTTTTGGGGGGGGGGGGGGGGAGGTTAAATAAAATTGTTTTTTTTTGGTTCAGATAGTAACAAAATTTAACCTTTTACACTGAAAGAAATGATATCATAATGTAGCTAAAAACAAAGGTGAAAACAATATGAACAATATCAATTATTGATGGTAAATAGAGGAAAGAAAGGGAATCTTCTCTGACCATTTATTATCTCAATTTTCACATTCTTGGATGCGATCTTTCCTCAAACCATGTGTATATCGGATACTTTGTGCATCGGAATATTTGAAGATAGACGAAGAATCTTACCTGCGGCTTATTATCTCACTTTTCACGCCCCTCGAATCTGATCTTTTCCCAAACCATGTGTGTAACCAAATGCTTTGTGCATCGAAATATCTGAGGAAAGACAAGGAATCTTACTTATCACTTAGTATCTCATTTTTCACACCCCTCGAGTCTGATATTTCCTCGGATCATATGTAAATGTGGAATGTTGAATCGAAATATCTGAGGAAAGACAAGGAATCTTATTTATGCCACTTATTATCTCATTTTTCACCACTTTACTCATAATTCATAAAATCAAATCAAGATGATTTAAGTTTTTTATCTAAAATATATTTATATGATCAGATCACTTACAAGATAGCTACTGGTAAGTTTTTATTACAAATATTAATTAATAACCCCATAAAATTGATAATTGACCTAGCTATCACAAGTTAAACGACACTAATAGTGTAATTCAAATGATATTACCTTCCTCTAATTCAAAATCTAAAATTCATAATAGTGTAAATAATCAATCTTTCATTCCAATGAAGAAAAAACTCTTAACCCAAAAATAAAATAAAAAATTCCTGATATGGGATCTTCTTTCTTGACAAAAAAATATGTAGTAAAAGACAATATAGAAAGGAAAAAAAAGTGAAAGAATTTAAAAACTATAATTCTCAAAATGTTTGATATTAGCAAAAAAAAAATGTGCAACATGTATTGAGATAATTCTCTTGGATTAAACAAAATAATTAAAAGTTGTTTCATTTATCAGCATCTAAAACAGAAAAGAAAAAAAAAAGAAAAACAAGGTAAAATTCTAAGGCAATTTCAAGAATTCTCACAATTCTCTCATTTATCAGCATCTAAAGAAAAAAAAAAGAAGGTAAAATCCTAAGGCAATTCAAGAATTTACCATGGGATAAAAAAGTTGAACCAAACATTCCTCCATAAATGGCAATGCACTCAAAAGAAGTCCTAAATTCACCATGTTTTCCCACAACTTTCTTGAACTTTCATAGCTTGATCTCATCCGCTACCAGAAAATCGCTAATTTCAAACAAAATTCATCGGAATTTGGCTCGTTGATGACATTAACGTTGGATTTCACGTTAGAGTTAAATTCTGTCTAGACGTTTGTCAGAAATTAGCGATTTTCTGGTAATAATCTGATAATTACCAAAGATGAAAATTAAGTAAGAAAAAGTTCAAGAAAGCTGTGGAAAAACATGATAGGACTTCATATAAATCTTCATCATTTATGAATCTTCAATATGAATATGAAGAGAGAGAGAGAATATTTGTGAAGTGAAGTTAGAAGCAATGCCTATACAAATAAACAAAGTTCTAAATAAGGACCACACTAGCATATATTATCTATGTGATGGAACCAACTTTATAGAGGGGAAGGAGGGCATATTGGTCAATAAAGGATAAAAATTTACTCGCGGTGTTAACATCAAACCAATATATACTTTGCACGTGTTTGCAAATTAATAGTGTTCTATATATTCTTAATAAATTCGTGATCAATCAAACTAAAACACATAAACTGAAACGAATGAATATGTGTGGTTTTTCTTCACTTATCAAAGTTTTAGTGGACAGAATTATTTCAATATTTGTGAAGATGATGGGCAATATATATATGATGAAATAGTCAAAACTCAAAAATCATTATTATTATTATTATTTAAAAAATATGGGGGTAGGAGGGGGGTGGGGTGGTGTAGTAAGTTTTATTTATTTAGCCCACATAATGCCTACTTTTTGCTATATATATATGGTGAGTGCATAGTGGGGGAAAGGAGCCAACGTAAATCTTGAATAGAAACAAAAATCTTTATATCATTGTTTTTTTGTAAAACAAAAAAAATTATATAGTATATAGTTTTGAAAAACTTTATTGAAATTGTTAAAATAAAATAATCATAAGAAAAAAAGAAAGAAAATAAGGGCATCCCATCCCCATCACACGTTACGTTATCATGTAGGCATGATTTTATTTGGAACAAAAAGTATGGGGTATTTTATGGTCCCCCAAATAATTTTATTTTCTTATGTACCATAGACTTACTAATAAATGTTATCTTGATGTATGATAATCATGTTGAGATCGATGTAACTTGACGTTCTAAATTCAACTAACGTATCACTTGAATCAGTGAATTAATTACAATCAAACCCCCTTGTGTATACTCTAGAGTTTGTCAATGCTCGTGAAAATTTGAATTAGTCGATCCTCGGATCCATGCATCCAACTGGTTTATTGTTTTTAATCGTGCCAATATTATACAAAATAATTTTATAACAATAAAACAAAATTGAATCTTTTGAAAAATTTTAATTAGTAATCTAACAAAAAAATAAATAACTTAAAATTCATAGGTAGTGTAACTAGAAAATTATACAAATGTTAAAGTGATAAGATGATGACCATATCACATCATGTTTGTTGGAGATAATAGGGAGAAAGCTAGTTAGGAAAAGTAACATGGAGAACAAAAAAATTGTAAGTAGAGTCGCGTGAATTCAAGATTTAAAATTTGTAGGTTAATATTATAATTATGAATAATAATAATTTTCATAATCAAATATTCATGAATTTTTAATGAACACTTTATAGAGTCTGTGCTATAATTACTGAATTCTCGTGAACCCATTAATAACTGAACGTAAGTCCAACTCTATTATCAAGGCTTGTGTTTATATTTTTTTGCTGTTTAGTTGGTTCAATGAGGTAGTGTTTATTAAGGGTGTTAAATGAACGAGCTGAGCTGAATTTGATGTCATCCGTAGTGTCTATAACCTAATTATTAAGATCTAAATATGTGTACTAGCTCAATAATAATGTAGGTCGATATTATTACTTAGTCATTCGATCTCCATCAAAATCGATTAAATCCCTTACAAACTAATGGATGTAAACAAATAGCTGAATAAAATATAATAAAGATACATGAATAATCCATTTTTTAGCTCTTGTAATTGAAAAATAGTCATTGTCATGAAGTTTTAAATTCCACAAGTGAAATTTTAAGACATTATCATAAAGTTTCAATCGTGAAAATTTAGAACTCTATTCATAAAAATGACTTGTTTTTCAAAGACATGACGAAAAGTGATCACTGAGCGCTATTTCTATCGTAAAATCTTGTTATATATTTGAACATGGTGGGCATGCATTGGGCTCCAATGACTTTCCTAATTGGCCAATGAGATTTTGTTTTTAATATCTTTTTTGAAAAATTGAATAAAGGGGAAAAATAAAAGGAAAATGGAGGATTTATAATATATAGTGTTTTGTAGAATAAGAATATTTTGGTCACTACTAGAGCCAGGTAATATTAGGTCCACATTGATTATACAGCTTGTTTTTTTGTTTTTGTTGTTGCAAGTTGAAGCTTATTTATTTATTTATTTATTTATAAAAAAGACAATCTGATATACAAAATATTGCGCGTTTATGCAGGGTTTGTGAAAGAGTCTCACCCCAAGGAATGTGATATAAAACTCTTATATTCAAGCTTTCACGCAGGGTCTAGAGAAGGGCTGCGTGCACCCCAAGGGGTGTGATATAGACAATTACCTACATTTAAGCTTTCACGCAGAATACGGGGAATGGTCGCACCTCAAGGGGTATGATGTAAACAACCTACTCTGATGCAAGAATATTAGTGGCTACTTCCACGATTCGAACTCGTAAATCGTGACCTATAACTAATAAGTCACACGAAAATAACTTTATCGTTACTCCCAAGGCTACCCTTTTCAAAAAGCTTAATTTTGTATTTGTTAATTTACTTATTCTTGTACTTGTTTTATTTACTATTTCTTGCAATATATTGTTTAGTTAAATAATTCATTTAAGATTTTCTTTTTGGTAGAATATCAATTTACATGCTTTGCAAATAGCACATTGGTCCTCTTAAGTTTGTAAAGGTAAGTAATTTTTGGTTTCCGTCAAATATTTAAAAACTGCGACGGTTATACAATTCCGTCAAATTAATCTCAGAAATCGCAATTAAAAAAAAGGGTAAATTCACAAATAGCCATTTTCAGCCTTTGTAATTGAAAAATAACCACCACAATGGAATTTTTACATTCCTCAAGTGAATTTTACATGTGAATTTGAAAGTTCATGACAATGATTGTTTTTCAAACACATGGCTGAAAAATGACCAGTAGCGACCGTTATTTCCACACCAAAAATTGCCAACATGAACAATAGATAAATGTAGATAATATTGCACCTCAAAAAGCTACACCAGACGAAATGCAAATTAATGCAAGTATGAGGCATCAACAAAATTTTGAAACAAAACTCATATACTTCAAATTCTGACTGAGTCAAAATTTTACATGTGAATTTGAAAGTTCATGATATATAATGATTGTTTTTCAAACACATTGCCGAGAAATAATCAGTAGTGAACGCTATTTAATTCTACATCGAAAATTACTAACATCAACAATAGATAAAATGTACGTCTAGCTGATATTGCACCTCAAAAAGTTACATCAGATGAGATGCGGATGCAAGTATGAGACATTGACAATTAAAATTTTAAAACAAAATCCATACACTTCAAATTCTGGATGTGGCGCGAAAATATAGATTAGGTTTTGTTTTGGTCGTGTGGTTGGACTGCAAAAGTCCCAAAAAGGCAGTGTGCACTTTCTGGAAGACTGCATGCATATGTTTTTTATCTGCAATTCTCTGTGTAAGTAAATTCACGTGTGCTCTGCAAAACCCAGCTACTAACTACCCCACCCCCCACCCCTATGTTTTTTATGCAGTTAAAAGGGCAGTTTGATGTGCAAAGTATCTCGTACTTATGTTGGGTTTGAGGAAAGATCACATGACATGACCCTGTCGTCTTAATGCAAATATTAGTGACTGTTTTCACAACTCTATTTTTTTAATATAGTTAAAAGGACAGTTCAGTGTACAAAGCATCATCTCGTATTTATATAGGATATGAGGAAGGACCGCATCTCAAGGGGTGATGAAGACGTTGACAGTCTATCGTAATGCAAGTATTAGTGACTATTTTCACGACTCTGTTTTTAATGTAGTAATTAAAAGGACAGTTCAGTGCACAAAACATCTCGTATTTATGTAGGGTTTGAGGAAAGACCACATCTCAAGGGGTAATGATGACGTTGACAGTCTACCGTAATACAAACATTAGTGATTGTTTTTACGACTCTGTTTTGTAATGTAGTTAAAAGGGCAGTTCAGTACACAAAACATCTCGTATTTATGTAGGATGATCTGAGGAAGGACCTCATCTCAAGGGGTGATGACGACGTTGACAGTCTACCGTAATGCAAGTATTAATGACTGTTTTCACGACTCTGTTTTTTTATGTAGTTAAAGTGATAGTTCGATGCACAAGCTAAGGTATTCGCGTTCACACAGGGTCTGGAAAAGGGCGATCTACACAACATACACTAATGTAAACATTAATGACTACATTTTGATTTTACACAGGAAGAATCAACATGATTCAAAGATTTTGCTATATATTTCTAAAAATAATTTTGATTTTACATATATAGAGTAATTTTTGGATATTTTTTTTTTGAATAAATCCCCTCATGCCCCACTAAGTATTAGTATACGTCAATAATATTATAAGGTCTGAAAATTTTTAGTTGGTTTCATGATTTGCATATGTTAATGGCATATGTGGAGAAATTCTCAAAAAGTAGTTTGAAACATGGCTAGGTTTGCAAAATATTCAATTGTGACTAATTTTTAAATACAGACATTAAAAGTGGTTATTTGTACAAGTAAACCACTAATTGTTTGAATTGGAGTATGGACTAAATTATGAAAAAGAATTCAAACAAATTGCCCCCTCACCCCCACCCCACCCCGCCCCACCCCCACCACCACACCACACACATGTTATTCTTCCACCTCTCAATTTTCAAGTACCTTATACCTAGAAATGATAAGTCAAATTTTTTAATAACGACGTTGTTGTTTGAATATTTTTTGGTTGTTATAATGAAATATTGTTATAGAAAACATATATTATAACATAACATGATAAAATTGATTGTGATGAAAACTTGATCGTTATTGTAACATGTTATTATATAAGATGATTATTATAGAAAGATTTAACTGTACAAATATCTCCAATGAGTCATTTGGTTAGTGGGATATAATCGACAAGGATATCCCATGAGATTATTTTATCCCACCTTATATGTGGATACTTTATATATCCCACAATTTGTTATAAAATTATGAAACAAAATAATTCTGAGACTAAATAATACCCATTGCCAAACACAGGATAAAATAATCTCATAAGATGTTTTGGAATTATTATTTTTATCCCACCAACCAAACAATCCCTAAAAGTACAATACATAAACCATACACTACTAAAAAAAATGCCTATGGTCCCTCTATATCTTTAAGTAGATATTTCTGGAGTCTTGAAAATGGAGAAACTTTTGATCGTAAGCGCTTTCCTTTTCAATGATTCTTATATGACATGAATCTGAATTAGTCAAAGCAGAACGTTTCAGATATCGAATGATTAGAATAATCCCTTATATTCTTCTTCTTTGGAATCATACAAGAACAAGAAGAATTGCAAGAATACTTCAACATATCAATCACTTCTCAATGCCAATATATAATTGTTAAAGTGTGCATTCATGTCACCATACTTTAATTTGATTGTCAAACAACACCTTAACTTATGATAAGGTAACAATGTTTTACACTAACATCTTGCACTTAATTACTAACACCAATAATATTTTTTTATCATCGTGGTGTACGGGCTAACGTGTGCATATCTCAACTAATTTGATAGGGTATTGCTACTTCCATCAATATATATATATCGAGTAACTTTGTCTATTAAGATTTGGACGGCTGAAATCTAATATTTTTACCTTCACTCGGATACTTACTAACAACAATGTATGTTGAGTTCACTTAGGCATAATTTGTGACTAGACTATAAGTTAAGCATAAAGATATGAGGAAATTTCATAAAGCACGGTATTATAGATGCTAATTACTCAATAAAATGATAGTTTACATAATTACATAATAGGTGGGATGTTAGTATCTCATGCGCTGGATGCCATGTATCTTCAGATACATTGTCTATTAAGTTTATTGGGCTGATGAAAAAAACTTATTGGGCTATGCTAATTAGTGTTGTGAAGCAAAGAGGTTTTGGGTCTCCTTGTTGGTTAGAAAAATTGTAAAGATAGCACACATTGATCACTTTTCGACCATACTAGATATCAAATCCCGTGCTACGTATAAGCTCAATGTTAATACACAAAAATTCTAAGACATGCCTAATTTAGATATGCACACATTATTATTTTACTTAGATCAATTAGTTTTTTAGATACGGATACATTATTTCATTTAGATCAATGAAATTCATATAAGAATATACACAAATTCTATCTATATATGTTACATAGATAGAATTTTTAAATTCACTAAATTTATTATATGTTTTTTTTATTGTTGTAATTTATAATACTTTTTATTTCATTTTTATCCCTTTATGTGGCACTAATACAATTTCGAGTGTCAACAAAAATTTTATATTGTGATTTATAATATCTTTTACGTAATTATCAAATACATAATAGAATATTTTGATCAAATATATAACATATTAAAACGAAAAATAAGACAAATAAAATGAAACAGAGAAAATATTAAATTTTTTGAAGCGGAACAACTCAAGCAGACACGTTATCCAAGAGTTGCCTGCTTGAAAAACACCTGCTAACCTCTTATATATATGTATATGTATATTATTTAAAAATTAGCCATTATTTTGGAGTTGCAAACTCTATATGTGGAATTATATGATAATGTCCTGAAATTCCACCTATTGAATTTGAAATTTCATTCATTCTATATGTAGAGGATTAGAAGAATCTTGAAATTTTACAAATATTCGGTGGGGTGGGGAGGTTGAGTGAAGAATCCAAATCAAATAGATCTATGCATGAAAGCAAAGCAAAGTATATATGCTGCAATAAAGTCACTAGGAGAACTTTTTATTGTTTGGTAAAATTTAACTATGAAATATTTATTTCACGGGTTCAAGCCGTGAAATTAACTGTTGATGTTTATATTAGTATAGACTACTTATATCATGCTAGCTTGGTACATCTTTCCTCGTATCCAGCATAAACGCGAGACGTTTAGTGCCCCAAAAATACCCTTGAAAAGTTAATAAAAGGGAAAAGAGAAAAAAAGAAATCAATAATTAAAGAACATGAAGTCAGGAAAATAGGGGACCAAAATTGGACTACAATGTGCCTAATAATCATTAAAGAGCAAAAGTTGCTTTACATTTTTTGTAATTAAATAAATATTATAAAATTACATGTTTCATACTTTATTATCAAAATTTGTATTCAATTTAAATACAATAAATATACTATAACTTTGAAGTGTCAGTCAAGAATCCCCTCCTATGTCCTCCATTTTTTTTTGTTTTCCCAGGTGTTCGATATCTGGATATTGATTAATTCGAACTCACATTACATAAGGTTCATTAAAGGGGAAATCCATACTAATTTTTTTTTATTTCAAAAGTTAACTCGAGAGCTCTAATTAAGATTAAAGGAATCTTTTGCCTCTCCTCCCTATCTCATGCAAGCAACAATCTAACGACCCCCTTGTTGCATTTTGTGTTCTTCCGCTCCGGTCTGCGCTTTTTCATATAGCCGGAATACGATATTGATTTCCGATTTATATGTCAACTCCGAGTTTGGAGCAGTTCATCTGATTAATTCAGTTATTAGTGCCAGAAACCCTAGTGATTATCGACTGCGTACTTCCCGTCTGCCTATCTCACTCCCAAAATAAATTTGAATTTCTTCTTTCATTTTCCTATCTACCCCACCACAAACCTTAATCAGTAGTTCTCCAATTACTTTTGACAAAGGGTATCTTCCTCTTCACAACTTATTGACACTTTGTTTCTTTTCATTTAAGCCCAATTTCTCCATCTCTATCACCTTAATATTCCTCTTTTCATTTCTTCTTCCTATTCCCATTGAACTTCCAAGAACCACAAAGCAAAATAAAAAGATGTTTACACTATTAACCATTCTTTTCTTAGCAATTCTCTTCATTGTTGGCCTTATCACAACACTTTTCAATTTCCCAACTAACAAGTTCCAATCTTGGATTCAATCTCCATCTCTCAAAGAAAATACCATAATAACACCCTCAATAGCCATGGTTGATCAAAAGAAGGTGACAAGTTCTAGCAATTACAACAAAGTTGAACTAAGGAGTATTTTTGCAACTTTTGACAAGAACAATGATGGTTACATAACAAAGCAAGAGTTGAAGCTATCACTCAAGAATATTGGGATTTTCATGGAGGACAAAGATATTGTTGATATGGTTGACAAAGTTGATTCAAACAAAGATGGTTTAATTGATCTTGATGAGTTTTATGAACTTTGTCATACTTTCTTGGGAATAGAGGAAGTCATGAATGAAGGTGAAATGGATCAAGAAGAAGTTGATAAAAGAGAGAAAGATCTCAAGGAAGCTTTTGATGTTTTTGATCATGATAAAGATGGATTAATATCAGAAGAAGAGTTGAGTAAGATACTTTCATCTTTAGGGATGAAAGAAGGAAAGAAATTGGATCATTGTCAGGAGATGATAAAGAAAGTTGATGTGGATGGTGATGGAATGGTGAATTTTGATGAGTTCAAGAAGATGATGAAAGCTTGTGGAACTCGTATTCCATTTTCTTAAGCAATCATGCTAGTCAATATTATACTTTTTATCTATGTTGCTCAGATTCTTCAAAAATGTCATCGGGTGGGTGTCGGATCCTTCATATGTAGTGCATTTTTGGAGAATCCGACACGGGTGCGGCAACATTTTTGGAGAGTCCGAGCAACTTAGATTTTTATGTCCTTTGTTACAAGCTATACAAATGTCTAGGAGTCTTTTGTAATCTCTCCTGTTTTTTTTATGACCGAGAAATCTGTCTGAAGACAACCCTATAGGGCACGAACTTTGAAATAAATTTGTCCCTCTATTCTTCTCTATTTGAATACTGAACTTAGCTCGCTTGATGCAGGACTTGAATTGAGTTGACCCGCGAGGTTTCTCTTGTTTTTTTTCTTTCCTTTTTTACATCCCATGGGGTTTGGGGTAAACAAATGAATGTGCAGGGAAAGGGTACAAATGTGACAATTAGCTTGACTCTCTATTCAAGTAAAGTATTAATCTAGTGTGTGGCTTTCCAGGCAAACAAGCTCATGGTTCTACTGAAAGTTGTATGTTTATTACTTTATCTATGTCCCAATGTTCTGATAATTGATCTATATAATGCCGTGGTAGCGTTACAACATGTCCGGTGTAATCCCATAAGCAAAGTCTGGGGAAAGTGGTGTGCAAACAGCCTTATCCCTACCTCGTGAAGGTAGAAAGGTCATTTCCGATAGACTCTCAGCTCAAGTAAAACATATCAAAATGGAATAGAAATTGAATCGAACAGAAAAAACAAAAGCATAGCAATCATGTGTTGGATATTTTCTTAGCAGCAGAAGAAGAAGGGAATTGTATGAACTTCGATATTAATTGAAACAACACTAATAAAGCACTTAAAAACTTGTATGAACAGTACAAAGTACCCTTTGCCTAATAACTGCTGCAGGGCACTTTAATTAAAAGACATAAGTTCTATAGCTTAATAGTTAATATCATAATTCATCTCAAGGAAACACTTACCAGTTGCTACTACTATGACTATAGGACATTACTGCTGCTATCCTATCCGTTACTTACGCAGCCAATAAGGACATGATACATACTAAAAGACATCGGGGTTGAAACGCCCTGGAATAGAGTTGTTGCTTTGTTGAGCCTGCTTGAGGTGCATCGACAGAGCATAGTTATTGACCTGACAACACAGAGAAGTGGTCCAGAACAGTAAGAAAAGAAAATGACGAAAGTTATAATCACAAATCCAGACAAGCATCTTATTGTCATTCGGATACAGTGAGAGAATGGACAGAAATGAGAAGCAATAAGCAATTTCCAGCAAAAGAAATATACCACAAAAACATCATCAGTTCTAAGAGAAATCTGACCTCAAGGGTTCTAAGCTGCTCCTGGTACTGAACCACCGACTGCTTCAGCTGATTCAACTCGTTCCCACTATCCTCGAATTCCTTCTGACGCTCATGCTGGATGGCAACTGCTCGCTTAAAAATAGCATTCTCTTGCATAAGAGTTTCAAGCTGCTGCTTGAGCATCATATTCTCCTGTATCACAACCAAACTATAAGCATATGATATGGATAGCTTTTTCTTTTTATTTAACAAACTTCATCAAAATAAGATATACAAGTAACAAACCAGAATAAACAAGATAATCAGTCTGACCTATGGAACTATGCCAGAGCACACCTCCAATGCTAACTAACATTGTTTTTTTAAAAAAGTGGGAGGGGAGAGTGGAAGGGGGACACAAGAGGGTCACAAAGAAGGAATATTACTAGCTTATGCCAATAACCAGACCCAATGAGACATTGCAGTAAAAGCACCCTTTCAGAAGAACTGTTTTCTTCACGTTGACATTGCAGTAAAAGCACACTTTCCAGTTTCCAGTTTTATATCATTCTTATTTTCTTTTTCCTTTTATTTCTGCAATTTGTTCTTTGTTACATCCCTTCATCTACCTCTTATTGAGTTCCCCAAAAGCAACTGTCCACTATATGCCCATAGTAAGTGTAGACGTGAAAATGATATATGACAGGGTGCTTACAATGCAGGGAAAATAAAAAGAGATGCCAGGATGTTCATAGTTGCAGGAAAAATAAAAATTACTTAAAGACATGTAGGGACCACCTGCTGGAAACCGTAGGCTGCCTCTGTTGCACGGGCACATATGGACTTCTCCAACATCTCAAGAGTTCGTGAAGCACGGGCTTTAGCATCATCTATATTTGACGCACTCATCATCTCTCCAACAAAAAGCTCCACCCATTCTGTACCCTCCAAATGCACCACTTTTGCAGCAGATGAATCCTCTGCAGATGTGGTCTCACCATTAGTTGTAGCCGCACCTGCAATGAGGTGAAGAAACTATGTCAATATAAGGATAAAAGGAGAGCTGTGCCAGTGAATATACATCCAGTGCTTTGAAATACATATAATGAATGTACTATTACAGCTTAACAACAATGGTAAATATCACACTTGTCGCAAGTGATCAAGAGGGAGACATAAATTACACAATTTTCAAATACATTCAGCAAAGCAAGGTTGGAAACAGTTTTACGTTATGGTAGAGAAGCTATTTCTCTAAGTCTTCCCATCTTTTCATAACAGGGTTGTCTGGTGTAATTTTTTAGCAGTAAGACGCCCATGGCCTTGAGTGACCCACTTTGCATGAAAAGAAGCACACGGAGAACAAAAGAGTTACACCAGTGATATAACTCTCATTGTCTAATGACGAGATCAAAAAGTAAGGGGATTGGCAGCAATATCTTTCAAGAAACAAGACATTTTTATTGCGATAAACTAAACAGCTTACCCTGACCAAACTTAACTGTATCATGAAAAGAGTGTGCTGGTCTTGAACCAAAACTCTGATTCCCTTATTGACTTGTCAATCTTTTTAGCTGAATCACAAACATAAATAAGGAACTTTCATTGTTTAATTTCCTATATAACTACCAATTCTTTCCCTTATACTTCCACTCAATGACACAATACTAATTGGCCCTTCACCACCACCACCAACATACCTAGTGTAATCCCACAAGTGGGGTCTGGGGAGGGTGGTGTGTACGCAGCCTTACCCCTACCTTGTGAAGGTAGAGAGGTTGTTTCCTATAGACCCTCGGCTCAAGTATAATTGGCCCTTCACCAGGACAGGAAAAAAAAGTAACTGAGTAATGTCTGTATAAACTAATACAAAGAATAAACATCAAAGGTAGAAAGTTAAAGAGGTGAAGCTACCACAAGAACAAGTGAACGACCATGCTATTAGATACTTAAATAGTTAGTTGGGTTAAAGATACATAAAGTGGAGGTTTGTTAGCGCGCCTCCACCATATATATCAAGCAACTTTACAAGTATGAAATTGCCGAAACAAAGCAAGATGACAAGTTGATAATATGGACCACAAGTGACCACATGCTCAATTTTAAAAGCACAAAACCACCAATTATAAAGCATTAAAACAATAAGCAGTAACTTAAACATTCGCAATTGAAATATCTCCAAAATGGATACATGTTATAGAGCAGAAGTAGGTGTGTTGGCACGACATTGACAAACATTTGGAAAATGGGAAAATCAATAAAGTGCAGTATGTAGGCGTAAGAAGGATCAGAGTTTTAGACAAATGAATGATGACACCATACGAACTTTTTGGTTGTTGAAATTAAGAAGTGCCATGATTACATCAAAAAAGTTATCCAAAAAAAAAAGAACCTTGGCTATCTATGCAAAAGATCAAATGAATTGTAACAGGGACTCACTATCCTCTAACCATTACTTATTACACCAAAAAGTTATCAGATGGATTTGCTGAGCATTACAAAAAGATCAACACTAAGGCATACTATAATGGGTAAAAAGTTGAAAAATTTTAACATGACAAAATGGTCTCAGTCAAGGCAACAACCCCGAAAAAGGGGGAAAACATCAACCATCAATCAAAAACAAACAAAAAAAAAATCATTGTTCACCTTCAGTAAGAAACTGGCTGCTGGACTCGGGCGTAGCACCAGAGGTTCCTGCCACAGGCCTCAGATTATCACCAGATCCCAATCGGAGCTCATTTAGGCTTTTGATAGCAGAATCTAGATCATCGCCGCACTCTTCAAGTGCTCTCTCAACCAACTAAAAAATCAAATCTCTAGGTTAAGTTTTCTCTTTTTACGGTAAATAAAGGAAATATAATCCAAGATATCTAATGCAAATAAATGCTTTCATGCCCAAAATTGACAACTTAAACATGGAAATTCTTTTAAATGAAAAAAAAAAGTTAGATGCATCAGTGATATCACAAGATGACGGTAAGCAGATCGCATACCATTTTTGGATCGCAGAATCGATAGGAATCCTCTTAGACTACCAGAGTGAACATTCTAAATCTACAACTTATGTCATCAAAAGAAATGAAGAGAGGAGTTTTATAATTGCACCGAGCGAGGGATCAGATAAAGTAAAATTAACTCTACCAGTAGGAAACAAAAGAAACAACCTTCTTTTTTTCCTTTTTGACTACTTTGCCTACTCTTTCGTAACGTAACAAAAGGCTTTATAGCTAAAAAGTCAACAAACACATCATATATGATATGCATCAACAGTAACCCTAAGAAGGATGCACTTTCTCAGTTCTTTTAAAGTGAAAAGGAAATTTGGAATTTTGTAGGTAACGTGTTCCTCGATGTTGTCAAACACTCCAAACCTTGTTATGTTACAAGACAAAACATGGTGTTTGTTCTTTTCGAAGAAGCGCTAATCTTGTTGAGCCCTATGAACTTTTATTGGTTTTGATACCCTTATATAATTTCCATCTTTCTTCTATTATAGTCGCACCTAAAGTAGGTGTATTAGCAACTCCTGTATGAATTCATTAATTCTGCAAGAAATTGAGTGAATCTAATCACATACATTGTGTCAAGATTCTTTTTATGCTAGTCATAAACTTGTAAATCTATATGGGATAAGAAGTGTGAGACCTAGAGAACCCCCTAATTTACCTTCAAAGACAAATTATTTATCATTTGAATGAAATAGACCAGGAGAATGGATACACAAGACTCGTATAACCGACTCCGACTAATTTCGAATAAAGGTATAGTAGATTGATTGAAAAAACAAAAAATAAATAATGACAACGATGATAATAATAACAAACAAAAAGAACATAACTACTTCGCCACTGCTGATGTTCAAAAGTTGTGTTGTAGTCTAAATTAATTTTTGCATTCATTTCCTCCTCTTTTATGACGTTTTTCTTCTCTGTCTTTGCTTAAAATCAGATATTGAATGGATTAATGAAAGTATTTTCCTTAATAATTAAGGAAAAATAGGACCAGACATTAAGAAAAGAGAATTACTCCATATATGCACTAAAATTTCTCAAATCAACTCTCAAGAATATAACTGTTTACACTTGAGTCATTTGATTCGTGGAGCAATAATAATCACTGGATTGCTTTAATAGTTATCAGATGTGGCTTTATCGATGTGTTAATCAAATTGAAAAATGGATACACGGTGTATAATCTAAAATATATACGTGGTTTTGGATTGTATAATGTTTTATTTGCAACAAAAATCCTTGATCTATAATACATCACTCTATCCAACTTATAGGTGGTTTATTACCATATGTGATAAAAAATGTTAGCACACATGATTAAAAATTAAAATATTCTTTTGTCATCAATTTTAAGTACCTCAAACAAAGAACAATTTCAAGATCAAAATTTAAGACAAGATATCCTAAAGTATGAGAATAATTAAATATTGCACTCCTCTTATACAACAACAACATACTCAGTATAATCCCACAAGTTGGGTCTGGGGAGGATGGTGTGTACGCATCCTTACCCCTACCTTGTGAAGGTAGAGAGGTTGTTTCTAATAGACCCTCGGCTCAAATAAAGCATATCAAAAATAGTAAGAAAAGGAAATACAGAAAAAAACAGTAGCAACAACAAATAGTACGATAATCGAAGCTGAGGAAACAACAACAACATACCCAGTGTAGCCCCATAAGGTGGGGTCTGGGGAGGGTAGGGTGTGCGTCGACCTTACCCCTACCTTACGGAGGTAAAGTCGAAGCAGAGGAAACAATATGTAGTAATAAAATTAAAGAATAAAGTAGTAAGAGAGTACTAATAATATTACTGATAAGGGAAACTCGACAACATTCGACTACCTATTAATCTTCTACTCTAATCCTCGACCTCTGTATCCTTCTATCTAGGGTCGTGTCCTTGATAAGCTGCAAATGTAATCATGTCCTGTCTAATCACCTCTCTGCAATACTTCTTCGGCCTACCTCTACCTCTCCTAAGACCCACCATAGCCTACCTCTCACACCTCCTCACTGGGGCATCTACACTTCTCCTCTTCACATGCCCGAACCATCTTAGCCTCACCTCCCTCATCTTGTCCACTATAGGGGTCACTCCCCCACCTTATGCCGAATATTTTCGTTCCTAATCCTATCTCCTCCTAGTATGCCTACAGATCCATCTTAACATCCTCATTTTCACTACTTTCATCTACGGGACATGCGAGTCTTGTCCAGCCAACACTCTGCCTCATGAAAAATTTATAATAATTAAAAGGTTCTAGAACCTACCACATGTCAAAAATTAAGTCCTTCATGGATGTTAGGACAAATGAACAAAAAATGTCCTGGTAACAAGGTACATATAGACCCAACAAAGTTAACTGACTTTCCATGTGTGTTTTCTCTACATTATTCCATGTTTATTTCCTTTAAATATCCAGATCTTCACACCAGGTATTAACACACCACATGAAGTTAAAGAACCTACAAAATGTGGCATCGCTTAGGCCACTTTCACTTCCCCAATTCTATATTATGTTAGTTTGGTGCACCTATGAGGTTCGCATATGTATAGATGATTGGGTGTTGTTCGCGGAGAACCATATCTTTTTGTAAGGTTTTCTAATTTTTGGTATACCACTTGTGTACGGGCATTTGTGCTTTTACTTGATTACAGGGGACTCGATATACTTCCTGCTTCAAAATTGTTTAAGTATTTGCAGAGCCTGTCTTCCCTTTTTCATTTACTCATTTATATTTGTAAATTCAGCGTTACAGGCCAGAAGAGCAACTTAATGGCATATATAATGTGTTGAAACAACAGAAGATATCAAACAAAGGGATTCAATTCATATACTGAAAATCTAACTAAAAGCTAGCTAACTCTTCTGTTCCCTTTCCCCCTTCCTTTACCGAAGGAGACTTGTGGAGAAAGCGCAGTTAATCAATCAACTTATCAGCCCTTGTTCAAAGTCTAGGAGAATGTGTTAGCCTCACAAACGAATCAATTATGCAAGCACTAAGTTCCTACAGTGTAAAGTGATATATCTCCATGAGTCTAACTAAAAACTATAAGCAGCAGACGGAAGACAATCTCTAAATTAATTATGTTGGTTGTATGCAATGAGAAGTTAGCAAGAAGTTCAACACCACAAGGATAAGAAGAATCAAAAGATAGGACTTCAAACAGCTAATAATAGGAAAATCTTCATCCAGTTGATTCAATTACAAAACCACCTTAATCCTCAACAAGGAAGTACATAGAAGTTACCCCTCTAGTTACACACCTCGTCCGGTTTAAGCAGAAGGTGTGACGGAAATTAGCATCAGCTAAGTCATTAATTAGAAACACATTTCCCCAATTCCCAAAACATCATAAGAAATACATTAATAAACTCACCAAATCACTCAAAAGGTACTCCCCTACATCCCAAAATCCCAAAATAACTAAATGAAGGAGGCAGTAAGCATTTCTTGTCAACGGAGCTTCTCCAATACTACTTCCTTTTTTTTATAAACACAAGTCCAATACTTGCATTTTCTTAGGCATCTCGACTGATTCCACCAGTACCTGCTAGTCTGCTACCTCCTACTATCAGAACAGGTACCAGGTAACAGTGTTATCAAAATCAAAAAACGCAAAAAAGCTCTAAGATTCGTTGAGAGCGCAAAGCACAAATAAAGCATGAGCTTCAATGAAAAAGAAGCACAAAGGGAGAAAAGGTACAAATATATATATGTTTAGTCAAAGACTAATAGTTATAAGCATGAATGACAAATATACGAACAGTGAAATTGAAAAAAAAATTACGATAAAGTGAAATATCAACCGTTTAGTGTCGCCTCTTCAGAAGAGGCTGATTGGCAAGGGAATGTATGCCTTAGAACCTTAATGGCGACACCGAAGCGCACATTAAGCGAGGCCAAGCACTCGAACACTTTTTGAGCCTCGCTTTCGGGCTTAAGCGCGCTTTAATCGCACCTTTGACAACATTGCCAGGTAACTCTACAGGGTAACTCACAAGTCCAATAGTTGTTGAAAACATTGCATGTCTATCACAATCAGAAAGGAAGGATTTTTACAATGAGATGATGTAAAATTACTTAAAATAAATGTTTGAAACAGCTGACAATAGGCAAACTTCCTCAACTGCTTTCTCTTGCCATATCAAAAGCCAAAAAATAGATAAACTACAACAACAACAACATACACAATGTAATTCCACAAGTGGGGTCTGGGGAGGTAGTGTGTACGCCGGCATTGTTTCCCATAGACCCTCGGCTCAAGTGAAAAATACATAAACTAACAATGAAAAATCGAGCCTTTTTTCTAACCAACAAAGCTGTCCAATACCTCTTCCCCAACATTGTTTATCTAAAGCAACAATAACAACAACATACCCCGTGTATTCCCACAAAGTGAGGTCTGGGGAGGATAGAATGTACGCAGGCCGTGCCTGTTTCCAATAGACCCCGGCTCAAGACAAAAAATGACCAGTAAAAGACGTAATGAGAGTACAAGAGATATAGACAATAAACGAAAACAACGGATAGTCACAAAATTATACTACAACAAAATAATACTATAGTCGAACTACACGAAACACTAGAAAGTAGCAGAAGCTGACGAAATAAGAAACTACAAGAATATATTTTTTTTACAGCTAAAGCAACAAGAAAAAAAAAGGTACAATTTTTTACAACTAAAATTGAAATAATTTAAAAGCAAAAAAAAAAAAAAAAAAAAAAAAGGAAACCTGCTTGTCCATGTCAGAGAAAACCATGAGTAAATGATCAAGCTTCGCCGACGATGCAATCGAATTACCAAACTTAGACCTCGCCGGAGAAAACGAAGTACGGCGAATCCTCTTCGGTACCGGCGACGGCGATGACGACGGCGACGGCGATGACGACGGCGACTGAAAATCCTCAAACAAATTCGATCTCTTCCCGCACACTATAGCAGACATGTTGTGCCGGAGAACAAAAAAAAAACGCCCTTTCAGATTTCTCCGATCAAAAATTCCTCTTTTTCCGTTCCGATCATGCAGATTTTATATAAAATTAAATAATTAATTAAAAAATTGTGGTTGAATTTTGAAAATAAAAAAGGAAAATAATTAATTAATTTTTAGTTTTTTTTTTTTTTTGATTTAATTCTCTCTCGTTGAAGGAGAGAGAGAGAGCTTGCTGTGTATGTATAACTCTGTAAAAATGGAGATTTGAACATTTTGAGACGATTATATAAGTGGATAAAGTGACGGGGGGTTTTACGAGTGTTAAAAGAAGGACTAATAAGGAAATGACACGTGTTAAAGTGATGATCTGATTTAGAATGGGTGACGTGGAAAGAGTTAGTACAAACAACAACCTACCGGAGGTTTGAGAAGGGCAATGTGTACGCAATCTTATCTTAACTGTGCAGGTTAAAAAGTTGTTTTCGATAGACTTAAATCGGGTATGAAAAGGTAATAAATTATGTTGAAAATAATGAAGAAAAAAACAGTAACAATGACAAATAATACGATAGGAAAAAAAAGGGTGGTAATAAGATCGAAGAATAAGTTATAGGGGTTGTTTGGTACACCGGATAAGGAAAATAATCTCGGGATAAAGTTTGGGATTAACTTTATTCCATGAATGGTATGAGGTATTAACTAATTCTGCGACTATTTTATCTCCCCCACCACGTCCACCTTTTTTGTTCTCTTGGTGACTTAAACCTTCAACCTTAGAATTGGAGATGGTAGGATATTCATTATCTTAGCAACTTCGAGCCTTGTTACGGACTTAAGTCCTAAAGAAAAGCGATCACAATATCTCCTCAGTCTAGGTCAAAGGTCTTCTCGACCTTTCTTTTCAGGGGCACAATCAAATTCATCACAGTCAGTAAATCAACCCCGGAGCATCGATAGCAATTCAGATTACCTCTCCAAATCTACCTAACCTAAGGTAGATTCAGAATGGTTTAAATATAATTTCGAATAATTTTAGCTCTTTATATTAGCTAGAAATAAGCATTTTGGTCTCTATCGAAATATTTAATAAACTCTAACAACTTTGCACTTTGTTGTCTTACATCAACACCAAATCTTTCATCCTTTTTTTCCTTTATAATATCTTAATGAATATTATATGGTGATAAATTATAAGATAGACAACTTGTTACGAGATATATTAAGTTACACTAATAATATATGAAAATTCTTTATGTACATTGATCGTATATCTAAGTTAAATCCAATCGATCAAATATATCGATCGATTTAAACTTGTCTGCATGTAAATATATACAAATATGGATGAACTATGATTTTTATTCTCTATAACAAAAAAAGAACAAAAAAGAGATCAAGCCTTAGAGAAATATAAAACTTACCATGGACAAAGAAGAATGGACTAATGAAATAGTAATAGGATGTAATATTACCAACGAGTTTGTGGTCGGATGAATAGGATTCCTTCATTCTTAATCAGAGTCTCGGATTTGAGTTCTGGATACAGAAACGAAGTGCTTCCCCTTGTTTAATGGGACTATACGCGGTGTGAATTTGAAGTAATCGGGACCTCAATACTAATATCAGACAATGAATGAGGAACCAGAAAGAAAAATTGGAAGTGATATTGGCGCGGCTCAATCTGAGATCGTTCTTTACGAAAACAAACCGTAAAAATCGTCTTCGGATTGAACCTCACCAACATCGCTTCTTCCATTTTCAACCCCCTTAGATTTCTGTTCTGATCACTTTTACTCCAATTGGACTTAACACAATAATTAACAAGAACGAATAAGGACTTCTTAATTAGAGGACAAATTGGATTAATAGTAAGTCACTTTTTTGTATCAAACGAGAGAGCAATATGACAATTGAGAAACATCTAGGATGCATTGGTATATATATAAAGAAAAAAGATTACGAAAAGTATTTCGTGAAAAATAAGTGATGTTATTATTTATTTTCTGATGTTTGGTAAATTAACAAATGGTTGGGAGGGGGGGAGGGGGAATCAATGTAAAATGTTACTTACGAAACTCATATTTTCTCTCGCTTCTCACCAAAAATATTGTTTTTTCTAATTTTTTTTAAAAAAACTTAAAAAAGATTTTCTCTAAAATATTTTAACCAACCATTCCAACTTTGGAAAAAGACATTGACATAGTGATTTTTTTTTGGTGTGTGTGGATTGATTACAAGTCCCTTTTCCTTATTTTCTTGACTCAAACTTAGGCTTTTTTTTTTTTTTTAATTTGTTGTTTGACCAACATTGCTAAGTGGGTATGTGAAAAGCCAAAAGAGAAAAAAAAAAAGACCACCTAACTCCATATATTGGGTTAGAATGAGAAAAAATCCTAGTAAAAAATCAATTTCTCCTCTAATGGATCTTATGTAGCGTGAATCCGATCAGATTAATTGGAGCTTCAATATAGATATCGGAGATAAAAAACAAGAGAAGAGGATGAGCAAGAGATTAACTCATGAGGTTCTAACAAAAGCTTGAGAAAGAAGACCTAATTAAGAGTTCAAATCTAATACTAGCTACTATATGGCTCTAGAATTCAGAATTGGTTAAAGAGTTTTTTTCAAGATGACTAACAACAATAACATATTCAGTGGAAAAAAATCTTCCCTTATTCAAGATTTTATAAAAGGAGGACTCGAACTAGGGTTTATTCAGAGATAACAAATGAATAGAATTCAAATAGGACCTCGAGAGGCAAGACATAGAAGTATCGCGCTACAAAGAAAGCGATCACCTACTTCATTGGATGTCTGATGAAAATAGAAACTTTCCAACTGAGATTCCCTTCAGGTGATCAGGAACTCCTGCAATATAGACAGCTAGCCTATTGGAAAAAAGCTACTCTCATCCTTCTTCTTTTGGTTGTTGACCAACGGAAAGCATGGGAGAAGAAAAGGAAAAATCTACGCTTCTAAGAAAGAGATCATAGTGATTGATGGCTTTCAGGAAGAGAAAGAGAGGATATATATAGGAGGGAATGAACTCAATAACATGCATGAACTATTGAGTTCTAAAAACTATGGATGATAACCAATAAAACTTGAAAGTGCATATATATAAAGATGGAAAAGAGAGAGAAATGATGGCAAAAGAAGAGGGATATGTATAAAGTGTGTAGGGTTTTAGAAGTTGCCTTGGGATGAGAATTAAGGAAGAAGAATGTGAGGGAAATGATGTCAATTAGGTAGCAACTTGATTTCCTTAGGATTCTTCATGTTTATTTATATTCTACTTAATTTAATATTTTCTTTGTTTCAATATATATGATGATGATATCTGATCGGATACAGAGTTTTAAAAAAATGTAGTGTCTTTCAAAATTTGTTATATAAGATAAATCATAAATATTTGTATGATTATATATAATTTCTGGTAAAAGTAATTAAGTTAAAAGTTAAATTGTGTTTCTGTTTATATAAACATGATTTTTTTTTTGGACAGACGAAAAAGAAAAGAATATCACATAAAATAGAATATTACAGAAGGAGTACACACAAAACAAAATCATGAATTTAATTTATAATACACCATCAGTCCGTCACAATAAGAATTTTTTACACAATCAAATCACTTTTACCTTTTGGAGTACGTAACATATGCTACAAAAAAATTATCGAAATCAGCTATGAATTTCATCGCTAGCTATCTACCGCTAATAGTGCAATAATTTTTATTTTCGCGATTTATACAAGCCTCACATTGTAAGAAAATATAATCGTAAATATCCTTTAAGTGAGCGATCTGATAGTATAAAAAATTCTTTACGCTGACAACTTATGCAACCTAAACTCTAAAATCACTACAAGAAAATAAAAAACTAGCGACAGATAAAATTTAATAGTTAAACAATAAAAATTTCATGCTAATACCATTTAGCTGTGAATTAGAGACAGAATATAAGAAAATTCAATTAGCTAAAAGTTATAGTGACGAATTAACTATAGATTATCGATAAATTCTGTAACTAAATTCATTTTATTGTTAGCTGTGAATCACACACACAAATTAAAGAAAAAGTGTCTTTTTTGGCATGCACCTGAAATATTCTCTTAACAAAATTAAACAAATACAAAAAGAGAAGCCCTTTTATTGTAAAGTGTAAACTAAATAAACCCCCTTTTTATTATTCTTCTAATAATCACACTTTCAGATCACGCTTGCATGTCATTAATCATATGTATGATCAAAGAATAAAATGAAATAGTTATGTTGGCTTATCTAATTAATTAATTAAATTAATTACCTTTGAAACTACAAAACTGTAATTATCTAATGCCTTTCATGCATGATTATTAATCAGACTAAACTAATATGGCCTTCAACTTTATGATTCAATTAAGTCGATAAAAATCTCACTTTTTATATAAGATTGTAAATATTTTTTTGGATAATTTGATATTGTATACTTCTCGTTATATCGTTATATAAGTTAAACTCTTATGTAATATTTTAGTATAGAGTTAATTAAGTTATATATATATTATTTATTATATATATATATTATTATATATGATATATATATATTATTATATAGAATTTTATTATATTATATTGATGCACCATCGGTGAATTAATTGGTAATAACTTATCTTATTTTTAAGATTATTATCTATGTATTAATTAGTTATTAGTAAATATTAGATATATCTTAATTTCAAGAACCCAAATTCACAATTAAGGAGTGCTCCATAGCATAGATATCCTTATATTATCGACGTATTTGCTCTGATACCAATATATATAATATGCGTTTAAATATAAAATATGTTTCAATATATAGTATTTCAGCAGTATGAATTGTAAACAGTTGTTTAAATATAGTATTTCAGCAATATGAATTGTAAACAGTTGTAAACAGTTACAGAAAGAAGCAATCAATATTAAAGCGGTTTGTAAACTTTTGGTTGTAAAATCCTACTCAGTACTCCCTCCTCCTTAGTCTATTTCCATGTTTTGTATTATGCAAATATCATTATCTAAGTATATTCTCCCGAAATTAAACAATTTTTTTTTTTTTTTTTTTTTTTTTTTTTTTTTTTTTTTTTTTTTTTTCGGATCGGAGTCCGGGCGGTAATCCGCCATAGTCAATGATCTAGTTTTTACTGTTCATACTGTTCATTTTTTACTGTTCATTACCGTTTTTCGATTTATTATTTTACCCTGTTCATCTCTCTCTCTTAGCCTATGTTCTTACCAGCAGTTTCTTTAACCTTACCTTGGGAGAACCAGGTCCTTCGGCACTCTTGGCCATGGCGGACATCAATCCCTAGGACTTTACAGGTTAATCCATGGGTGCTGAATAAGAAGCTAAGAGCTTAACCATATACTAAGGATAAAACAATAAGTCTTACTAAGGTATAAACAGTAAATAACAATATGTTCCTCACATAATTCACATAAACAAAACAGTAAATAACAATATGTTCATCACATAAGTCACATAAACATTTAAACTTTAATACATAACTGGGAGAGATACATAGACAATAATATTTACAATAAAATACTTACATGTCTGTAGACGGAGAGAGGTTTCCCTTTCGGGAGTCCCCGAAAACTGACAAGCTACGTCGGAGAGACGGTCACACTCTCGTACTTATTCTCACTCTGTTTTTTTTTTTTTTTACAAACTTACTTGATGAAGAACAACTTAAAAACTCACAAACTATTACACTCTTACTCTTGCACTTACTTCTTTTCTCTCTATTTTTCGTTCTACTTATTTCTCTGAATGAGAGAATATTTATAGCTGAAAGGGTGGATCGAATTTCAACTTAGATTTCAATTGAGTTGAGGAACCTTATCTCTAGCAGCCGGGTGCGCTGTGGGCCCCATCGTCACATGCTTGATTGATTCTTTGTCTCTTTGTTGATATCTGATCTTTCCACTTTAATGCTTTCTTATGTCATGGCTTACATATTGCTTTTTGTTTTCTTTCCATTGTACGTCATTGCTTACGACTTTTGTCCTTGTCTTCTTCTTTCTTGCATTATTCTGTCTTCGTCTTCTTTGATTATACCTCATGTCTTTTGAACTTGATATTGTTTTTCAGGTATCCAGGTTGTGCTCCGCTATGGTGTCGACACTCATGCCTGAGTCTTCGTCTTCGTTAGGGTCTTGTGCGAACTGTTCCATAGTAGGATCCATAACCGAATTATAGCTACTGGTTTCTGATTTCGGTGACTCTGGTCTTGGATTTTCAACAATCACTCTTTTAGTCTTTTCTTCCAGAAATTTTTTCACTGTCTTATTGAGAATTTCCTCTATTTTTTTACCTTTATTTTTCTTTAACCTTATACCTTTTCCTCTTGTTCTATTTTTTGTCTCAGTTGAAGAGGGTCCTGCTATGTTAAAACTGTCTGGCAGTATTCTTACACTTTTTGGCAAAGTGCCAGCCATTAACGGATTTGATTTGTCTTTACCAGTTACCGTTTGAACTGGACTAGCTATACCCATATCTGGTATAATAGATCTTTCTACATTCATTGGGGAATGTACACCCATCTTATCCATTTTCTGAGTTGGAGACCTCTTTGGTATATTTGAAAATATTTGTTGAGTCTGACTAATTTCAAAATGGAGTATTCTAATTCTTTCTTGTAATATGTTAACATGTTCTAATGCTTTGTCTTTTTCCCTTGTCAATTCTTCATTTCTACTATTTAGTCTTTTTAAACCATGTGTCATAGTTTCACAGTGATCACAAAAAACCACTTTGTCTGTGTCTCTATTGATTTTATATTGTGGAGTAGTAGTAGTTTGTTTAAGAGAAGGGGAAATAAAAAAATTGGGTCCTAAATGTCCCCTAGCATAATCTAATGCTTCATTTAAATTATTAAAACCTTTAAATAACGGGGTCTGAAAATCTTTTATACTATCTGTTACGTCAATCCAAGTCTGGAAAACCCCTGGCTTTTTTTCTTGTATTACTGCATAAAATTTAAATTTGTTGTCTTGATTTTTGCTTGTGAAATATGCACATAAAGCATTTAAAACAGAAATAAAATATCCATGGTCTTTGGGACTCTTTCCGTATGCTATCCATAGATTGTCTATCAGACACCTCTGGGGGTTGTCTATGATTGTTCCTCCCTGCAATCTAAAATTCAAGTTACATTCTGGATAACATATTAAATTCTGTTTTCCAAAATAAAGTCTTTCTAATTTTTGTGTCTCCATTCGAGTCTGAGGCCTGAACTGAGTATTTCTTAGCAAAGTCTGGAGATATTTGTCTGCGGAAGGGGAAGCTTCCTCCTTTCCTTTGTCTTTTTCTGCATACATACTAAACAAATAGAAAGTTAGTTAATCATAAGTCTACTTAACTGATCTGCTAAGTCATTCTCTTTTCCTTTAATGTGTTCTAATACTATAGTGTATACTGAAGTGGCATCTAAAAAATTTAACCATCTTCTCTTGCTACTTGTTTTTCCGTTTATTTTTTGATAAAATTTTACTATTGTTTCACAGTCTGTTCTTACTAAAACTTCTGGTTTATTTAAAATGTATATTCTAAAAACATTTAATCCATATATAACAGCTAGGATTTCTGCATCTATACTAGTCATATTACCTTTTTCTTTGTACTTACCACTTTGGTATGCACAAATTCTTTCTTCCTTCTATCGCTGTATTTGTTTTTCCGAGTTTTAAGGACAGCTCCCCATCCTTCAAAACTTCCGTCTGTTTCTACTATCAAATAGTCTGTTTCTAAAGGCATAACTAAATCTGGAATATCTTTAACCATTTGTTTTAAAGTCTGAACTAGTTTTATATCTTCTGTATTAAAAGTCTTTTGACCTGTTGATCCCGTTTTTGAATATAGTGGTCCTGCTACTTTTCCTAAGTCTTTTATGAAATTTCTTGCATAGTTTAATATTCCTAGAAATTTTTGTAATTCTTTAGTCTTGTCTAATTTGTCGGGCATATCCAATATTTTCTTTGAAATATGTGGTTGTAGTTTTATCTTTCCTTCTCCTATTATTATTCCTAAAAAATTAATGTGTGTCTTACATAAATCCATTTTCTTTTTACTTATTATAATTCCATTATCTACTAATAGTCTGAACACAATTTGTAAATGTCCTAAATGTTCTTTCATAGTATTACTAAAAATTAAAATATCATCTACGTATACTATTACAAAATTCTTAAATTCTCTGAAAATATTATCCATTTTTCTTTGGAAAATAGGAGGTGCTGTCTTTAATCCAAATGGCATTACTAACCATTCGAAATGTCCTTCAGGACAAGTGAATGCAGTCCAGTCTATACTGTCTTCATTCATTTTTACCTGCCAGTATCCTGATTTACAATCTAGTTTACTAAAACAAGTTCTTCCTTGTATTCTATTAATTAATTCTGTTTTGTCTGGTAATTTATATCCATCCATTCTAGTATTGTCATTTAATCTTTTATAATTAATTACCATTCTTGCTTTTCCTCTTATTATTTCTGCATGATTTCTTACCTTGAAGGCTGCTGATCTATGTTTCGATCTAGATCTTCTTATTACTCCT